>APFE031675125.1:27000-72951 GCA_000404065.3 Pinus taeda
GGAGGCAGGCAAGCAGCGAGAGAGATTTGAGCCAGTGATTGATTCAGATCTGAGCTGTATTGTGTGTAACAGAGGTGGAGATACTTGTGGGAAGTATTATGCTGTGTAATGTTACATGACTCAATCATTAATATACAGATAGTTGGGGTTTTTAGCGAGATGCTTTCCCCGGGATACATACTGTGTTAATGTGTGAATGCTCTGGATGTTTTATTGTTATTGATGCTGCTATATTGATGATCAACGTAGAGGAGCTTATGTATTGTGTATGTTTTCCGCAATAGTACATGATCAGGATAATCTCCATTGAATATGTGTTAAATTATTCAAAATTTCTACAAAGGAAGCAGGTTTCAACAGTGATATACTAATCATAGACAAAAAAACTCTTGAATAGAGCTAAAAACAATTAAGAAAAAACCAAAATTTGGAGGCAGAAACAGTATCACTCAATGATCGCACCTGTCCTCAAGGGAAACAGGGATGCATCTCACCTATAGCACACGGGAGGTGTGATGCATCTAGACTGCCAATGAGAGACAGTGCAATGGTCCAGGGATGGGATTGAGCTCAATTTTTACTCACAATTTGTAGCTAAGTTCAAGGGTTTAGGTTGAGCTTATGATAAGCAATAAACACAAAGTATAGGGGTTGATCTAATGAGGTTATTGAGCTACCACCAGGGCTCTTAGGATATTTGCAAGTCAGATGTTTAGTTCATAAACCAACCCGGAGATTGACTAAAGCAATGTTGATCTACTTTGCAGTTGCATAGCAAAATCAATTCGAAGGCTAGGTAGCTTAACTTTAGGCTCCGTCTATAGTTTATAAAGCAAACAACAAGGACAAACAAACAAATTATTTTCTCCCCAATGGAGTCGCCATTTTGTTTCCGGGAAAACTAGTGTCCATTCAGAGCTGCTAGTCCCACTAAGATGGGTAGCTATCTTAGAAACAAACAATTCAAAGTTACTTGTGTTTTCCTTTATGAGAGATAGATGAGAGAGAAGCAAAGAGTACCAATGTCAGTCTTTTGCTTGGCTCCTTGCTTGTTCCCTCTCTCCTTTGATAGAGCTTTCGCCACTGTTTTCTCACTTGTCCCACTTCAAAGAACAACTGTAGAGTCAAAGAAGAAAAATACCATCAAAGCATAGAGATCTATAACCATAAACAATATAGGATCAGATGTACATTAACCATACAAATGCATACACAAATACAAGTTCAGAAATATACAAGTATATGGAGCAAAACTCAAATAGATTTATTGATAGAAGTAGTAGAAGAGAGGATTACAACCCAGCTATCTAATGTAGTGTAATCCTCCTAGCATGAAAGCCCTCTTCACCTCATGAAAAGACTAGATCACCCAACAATACAATGCTTTACAGAGAAACCAACAACACTTCCTTACAAAATAAAAAATTCCAGCCTTTGGATCTCTAGGATGAGGGATCCATATATAGATATTTGCAGGGGGGTGAGTCAGCTTCTAGGATTTTTATTAGTGTCATTTCTCTGATAGTTCTTGGTTCCACTTGGATATTTCATGATCTCTTACTCATCCCTCGGCGAATTTAGAGAGGCAAGTGTCAAATGAGTAGTTTCTAGAAGATTCTCTGGGTTTCCACCTAGCAAACTGCCTCTGCCATTTGTCTTCTCTCACTCATCGTACCCTATAGAAGAGATTTTTAGTATGCATCGAACCCTCTGTGTGTAATAGGTGAGATTCATCACACCCTCAGCATGGAGCAGTCTGTATGGTCTAGTTTTGACTAGTTCTGAGCAGTTTTTCAGGGATAACTTTTGGGAAATGATGTAATCAGTTGACCTTGATCCTTTAGGGTATGAAACAACACTTTTATGGGTTTAGAAGCCCTAGGTTTATGGACATATGTGATTGGGGCTGCAGTGCCCAAATATTTCTATAACATGTAAGTGCGCTTCAGTGTAGGTAGGCCCATGTCAGGGTGCATTTCAGAGCACTTATGCCCACTTTGACCTGTGTTGGGCGAGATTGAGCAACATCCACATAGGGTTTTGGGAATATTCTTATATTTTGGAACATTCTAGAAGTTTCTCACACTTATCGTCTCCTATGAGCTTGAAATTGGATAGGGAATGAGTTAAGTAACCTCTTATCCTCTCATCCCTTCCTTCATGGAAACTAACTATAAGTTGGAAGGCCATTCAATACCCTCATTTATGACCAAACCTCCTACATTTTCCTATAAATTGAGTACTCATCTAAGTGATCAATGGTTGGAATTTGAGAATTTGTAAGTAGATACTATTTGTGTGAGGTTTGAGATTGTAAGCAAGTATTGTTATGCTGCTAGAGTGTTGTGCTTTTGATGTGATGTTGGTTGGAACCCAAGCTGGAGGCATGACATTGGATCGGGTTGTAACTCTTCCTTTACTTAATAAATTTGTTTACACCTTTTCCCATATTCTTGTATTTATGTGTGATGATTATATGTGTAAATGCTTTTGGTTTCATTTTCTTATAGTAGATAGGTATCTTGCTTTGATAGGTTTTTTTCCTCTATTTATGATTCGAGGTACTTGTCGAGCGGATTAAGTTTGAGAAGGAGTGATGAAAGCCATACAAAGGAGACAAAGGGAAAGAAAAAGATAACAAGAAGTTTCCTTGTCTTATTTATCTTCTATAGAAAAAGGATAAACGCTTTAAATATGTTGTTCTAGGTGTAGCTACCCACCTAGGGAAATTGTATTTATACGTAGATGCAAAATTCCACATAAAAAATTGGCGACTCCACTGGGGAACGATCATAATTACAGGTAGTTTACCTTCATTCTATTACACCCTAGTAGACTTTACTTGCTTCCATTGATCTTGTTTCAGCCTTTTTGAAGTCTTTTTTGGTAGAAATTGTGCTTGAAAGCCCCTAGAATGGCCTCTCTGGCACCAACGCAGGCTTGGTCAGGAGACAACACACTGTAGAGCACCCTTGGCTTGAGGAAAGTGCTCTGAAGTGCACTATCTCCCATTCAGGGCTACGCTGATCCTCCTTAGGTAAAAAAATCCCACCTTTGACTTGATATTTCCCAAATTTCCTTTTGTTTTTGCTTGCTGAAAGATCAATGATTGTTGTGTCTCTGAAATCAATTTGTATTTCTCTTCCTAGCCTTAATTTAGCCTTGATTTTTTAGTGTTTCTTAAATGATTTCTTTATCACTATCAATTAATTGTCAAAGTTAAATTATAGTCGATTAATCTTTTCTCAAAAGAAAGTGTCATAAAAGTCTTCATTTCTTTTGAAAAGGAAATGTTGTAAAGTCTTTGTTCTTGCAAAAAGATTGATTGATTGTATGTGCATTAGTTTCCTTTTGTTCATTTAAACATTAAGGGAATTAAAAAGAAAAACTTGCATTGTGAATTGAAAAATTTTGTGTGTGCTCATAGGAATAGTTTAGGGAGATTGCACTAGATGTGCTCTTTGTTCTTTGCTTAAAAGACCCTGATTGCTCTATCCCTACTAGCTAAGGTTTTCATTGTTCACATTGAATGAAAAGAATTCTTATCATATTAGTTGCATTATAGGAATTTCAAAGACATCACGTGGTGAAGCTTGAAAGGAAAATTCTTAAGAAGATCAACTTAAAAGTTATATCAATTAACCTAATAGAGCATTGTAACTTAACGCATAACGTTTAGAGGTCTAGGCTAGAGGTGTTTCGACATCATTAAACATAGTAGCTGTCGCTAACTTATCTGTGATAAATTATGAGTGTGATACCTCATTCCACGTACATAAGCATATCATAGCTCATCCACGTACCTTCTGGAGATCATGTTAGTGACACACCATCAATGTAGTAAAGTTCATGGAAAGAAGGGTAAAGTTAAGTTTCACTGTAGGTTATGTGAAGGGAATCACCCCATTCACCTCTGCCCATATCTAGATGAAGCCAAAAAAGTGTTGGATAACCATCCTACTTCTATCTAGTTACAGGAGACTCTCCCTTAATCCTTCACTAATTGATGAATTGATTGACTCAAATCAACCGTTGGTCAAACCCACTCTCTCTTAATGCGAATCCCATAAGTTTATACTTGACCAATCACAGGTCAAGGAAACAGCTGCCCCGATTTTACCTTCTGTTAGTAGTACCTTTCTCGTAGAGAGTGAATATGATACCACTCATGTTATTTTCATTTCTTCAGATTCCAATGAGCTTGGAGGCAACCCTCCTATTCCATGAATATAGGAGGAAAATCCTCCCATCCTTGTAACTCAAGGGGGTAATTCTCCTATTCTTATAGTACCCTCTCCAAGTCATCTAGTCACTTCCTTTGATTGGAATCGACTAGTAGGATGTCCTCTTCCTTCTTATGTGCCTTTCGAGATCATAGTATAGGTTTGTAGTATGATTGTACCTAGCACTATTATATATAATGGTGCATCTGTGAGTATCCTTTCCTCCACTTCTTGGCAAGCACTCCATTGGGTGCCACTTGTGTTTGTTGCCCAGAATCTGTTGGCTTTTAACGGAGGAACCAATCAACCATTAGGGATCCTTCCTCAGTCGCCTATTACTTTGGGAGGAAAAATTGTTTATCTCAATGTGATGGTAGTCCCAGGCCCTTTAGATTACAACTTAATTCTTGGGCACAACTATGTTTATGAAATGGGAGTTATTGTTTCAACACTCTTTCTAGTGATGTGTTTCCCGCATGAAGGTAGAATTGTCACCGTTGACCAGCTTTCATTTCCCAGTCCAAATATGGCTTCCAGTCAACCAGCATCCCTAAATGGTCCTTTTGTCCCAATGGTATCTTCCCTGCCATGGGTCAATTATGTGGCAACATGTTGCATGCCTACATGAATTGATGATCAATTTCGTGATGTTGTGTATTATGTACTGGAGGCATTGGAAGCAGATCTCTCTAATGAATTCCTTGCTATGTATCCCTTCTAGAGATTTGTTCTCCCATCTGATGAGAACCTCTTGGAAGTCATGACCTCTTATAGGTCATGATCAAGGAATATGAGGACAATTCCTGATCTTGTGTCAAGCTCGTTAAAAAATGAAACAAAGGGTATGAGCATATTTCCTTGTCTTGTGTCAAGCTCGTTAAGAAAATGAGACAAGGAAAATGAGGATAGTTCTTTTACTGTGTCAACCTCATTAAAAAATGAAACAGATCCCGTGAGCATAGTGCCTTGTCTAGTGTTAAGCTCGTTAAAAAATGAAACAAGGAATATGAGCATAGTTCCTTATCTTGTGTCAAGCTCATTAAAAAATGAAACAAGGTCTCCTGGAGCACAGTTTCAATCCGAGTCTTTGATTAGATCTCGTAAAATACCATTCGAGGCTTTCACTTGATCTCTTATATGAATCTTCATTCCATCCACCTCATAGCCACAAGTAGTCTATTAGGTGAATGAAATGAAGCTTGTGGGGCGTGCACCTAGAATCAAGTCATCATGTTGGGGGCATGTAAACCAATCTCAAGCATTGTTTTTCGTTTCAAGGTTGTGTAAACATGAAACTGAATCCAAGCATAGTTTTTCATTTCAAGCTTGCGTAAACATGAAACTGAATCCAATCATAGCTCCATATGGTTCAAGCTTGTGTAAAAAGCCATTTCTATTTTCACCCTCATAATTGCCATTCTATTAGCCTCTTCCATCAAATGAGCCTTGGTTTTTCTCCTTCCATTGTCACTATCTGCTTGGCTGATCATACACTTTCACTTGGTTGTTTTACCCTTTTTGAGGAATAGTTGCAATGAGTCGTCTTATTAGCCAGCCTCTTAACATAAATCAACATGTTTTGAGAAGTTCCAGCATCACCGGAACCAATTGCTATCCTAGACACCACTCATTCCTCTAAGTGGAGTCCTCTTTAAGCTCTTTTCTGACTCTTTAAACATGAAAATATTGTTGGGTGCTTGTCCTTTTCAGCTCGTTAATGGATTGGAAATGGCATAATTTACTCAGTATAAGTTTAACCCTTTTCTAGACTGAGATAAATTATTTAGCAAAAAAGAATATGTTAATCAAAAATGGTCAATAGGTTATCTCTTGTATTGTTTTATGCTTTTTCAGACTTGAGAGACAAACTTACAAAAAAAAACTTGTGGAGTTTTCTTTTTGTCCCTTTTCAAACTCTCTAAACATGAAAAGGACTGCGTTATCATTGTCGTTAAACTCGTTAAAAAATCAAATAGTGACAAACTTGTCCATCATGATAAGACCATGTTTCACCTTTGCTAGACTCATTAAAACATCACATAGAGATGGATTCACTTGAAGGGTGGAATTATACAACAAGCATATGTTATCTTCCTCAAGCTTGATAAAAATAAATAGGTACTGGTGAGCAATGACTGGGGAAAATGGGAAAAACAGTAAGCCACTTTATGGTAGTAGGTTGCTCTTGAACATGACACTTTCACTTCATCACTGTGACTACATGGGTTGAGTTATCTGCTTGATGGTCATCATACCTAGGTCTATCATACCATCCATTACTTTGGTTTTCGGGTCAATGCTGCCAATTCATTCAGTGTCATCGACATGTTCAAGAGAAGTCACTCAATCAAAATTCCTCCTTTGCAATACTCATAAACCTTCATTTTCATGACTGCCATTCTTGAACCTTGTGTCGTTAGTCACATTCCGTCTCCAAAAATCATTACACTCATTTCGTGTCATTGATTTGGGATACATCAAAGCCCTCCTGGGAGTCACTTCTTGTTGACATGAACACATTATCCAAGAAGTTGACTTAGAAGCACCCTTTCAGTACCTTGAGACTTGCATACATCAATGGCAAGTTTCTTGCTTCCGGCAATAGATTGACACCACTGGCCTTTGACCGAAAGACTTTGTAGGTGTTTGACATCAAAACATCCATTCACACCATACAGAATGTACTGCAGTACCTTGAGGATCATTATCATTATCGGTGATTTCTCTCGCATCTGTTAATGGCCTGCATCATTGGCTTGTAATTAGACAATGTCTTCCCATGTTCGACTTGAGATCACATATTCACATGGTTAGACTCATACTAGAGCGAACTATTGAACGAGATAGAAGACCTTATATCTAGTTTCATCCATTCGAGCTGCGATTTCAGGAAAGTACCAAATCATCCGTACAATGGCTTTACATTGATGGTCATCCCATCATGGGCCTATATCTGTAGACGACTATCTATGTACCTGTAATGAAATTTTATATATTGAGCATTGGTATGCCTTCCCTTAGTAATTCATGAAAAATACAAAATATCACGATATTATGTATTGTAATTGATGCAGGTCACCATTCGCCTCGGAACGTCCTCATCACATCGTAAAGCATATCAATCGAAATTATTATTTTCGACTTCATGCTTTAGGGGGAAACTGCTTCAGATCCATTTGTGCACATCACTCCCATCATTCAGATCAATACTATTAGGGCTCATCAAACCCTGATTTAGTTTCTACATGCCCTAGACAAGTCATCGCTTTGAATGCCTCCTTCCCTAAGAGTTTCTTGGCACGAAGCCCTCCAAAAATGGCTCCTTGAGGGAGCAGCGCAACCTTGGTCAGGGGTAAGTGTGCTTCAGTGTAGGTAGGCCCATGTCACGGTGCATTTTAGATCACTTAGGCCCACTTTGACCTACACTGGGTGAGTTTGAGTGAAATCCACATAGGGTTCTGGGAATATTATTATCTTCTGGAGCATTCTAGAAGATTCCCACACTTATCATCTCCCATGAGCTTGAAATTGGATAGGGAATGAGTTAAGTAATTTCCTATCCTCTCATCCCTTCCTCCATGGAAACTAACTCTAAGTTTGGAAGGCCATTCAATACCCTCATTTATGACCAAACCTCCTCCATTTTCCTATAAATTGAGCACTCATCTAAGTGATCAGGGGCTGGACTTTGAGAATTTGTAAGGAGATACCGTTGGTGTGAGGTTTGAGATTGTAAGCAAGTATTGTTATTCTACCAGAGTGTTGTGCTTTTGATGTGATGTTGGTTGGAACCCAAGATGGAGGAGTGACATTGGATCGAAATTCATGGTTGTAACTCTTCCTTCTACTTAATAAAGTTGTTTACACCTTTTCCCATATTCTTGTCTTTATGTGTGATGACTATATGTGTAGATTATTTCAATTCCACTTGCTTATAGTAGATAGGTCTCTTACTTTGATTGGTTTTTGTCCTCTGTTTATGATTGCAGGTACTTGCCGAGCGGATTAAGTTTCAGAAAGAGCGACGGAAGCCATACAAAGGAGACAAAGGGAAAGCAAAAGATAATAAGTAGGTCGCTTTAAATCTATTGTTCTAGGTGTAGCTACCCACCTAGGGAAATTGTATTTATCTGTAGATGCAAAATTCCACATAACAGTCATATATATGTGTTGCACATGTGTATGATGATGGTTACAATGCTATGATTTACATGATTGAATTATGATGTTGATTACATGAATGGTTTCTAAAGTGATAAAAAAGTATAAATTTTCAAGAGTTGTATAATTTGGTCACACTACTAACTCATCCCCCCATTAGTAGTGTCCTAGTTTCCATTGTTTCTAGCGCTATTGTCTTTTCTTGAATTGTTAAGCAATCTATTGATAGTATTCTAGAGATGGTATTATTATCGAGTTGTCAAAATCAATAAGTGTTCTACAGTAAGTGTGGATATCCCTATTACTAGTAACTAGTAAGAGTGACTTCCCATTGGTTATTGGTGTCGAGTGGAGAGTGTCAACATTTATGCACCTCCACGTAACCATAGTTTCAATCTTAATGCCACCTTCTACTTTTTTCTTCAAGAATTTGAGCATTGCTCGAGAGGCTTTTTAATTTGTTGGATGGTTGGAATTTGATTTCAACTTATGTTTACATGATCTCTAGCTATTAAAATTGTACAAAGACATATTTCAATGAATTTGTTTGTTTAAGTTCCAGGTTTTGTATTATTTTATTTACTAAAATTATATATACTCTAACATTCGCAGTAATATGTAGCTACTTCACTGTGCTTTGTCGTGCCTTATTTTTTGCAATGTGATTTCTTATATTGTTTTATTATTTTATCAAATTTGTAAATCCTATAATTAGTAAAAAAATATTAGAAAATGTATTTCCTTCACACATAGTTTATATTTACATAGAATTTTCCATCACACACGACTTTTTAAATAAAGAAATAAGATAATTTAATGCTAGCATGTAACTTTTACTAAAGGAAGGAATGATATCAATTTATTTGTAACCATTAACAAGTAGACTTTTATAAAGAAAAGAGCATGATCTATTTGTTTGCAATTGTAAAATTTTATTATATTATAAAATGAAAGAAAACACTTTGAAACATAACATTCACATTAATATGATGATCCAATTTGGCATAGTTTACAAAATATATGTTCCATGAACATGATCAGAGTATAGGTGATGCAAATTTATTAGACTATATGTTTCAAAAGATGTATTTGTCTTATGATGTCAAGAAAATTTCAATATATAGCCTTTAGCACATATTGAATTTCAAAATTGGTGAGCAAATAGAAAACATTGGTAATTATTTCTTTATTAATAAATGATAGTTCCTAGAGGTTGATGCTTCTATTGATTATGCTACAAGAAAGGAGGTATGATTGCTTCATTCATGTTTTTCAATAGATCTTCTAATAATGTTCTTATGGCGTTCAGTTCATCTTCTAGATGACCAAACATTTTCTATAGTTCCAATATGATATTCATTAGTCTTAAGGTATCTTCAAAGCATTTAGATATCTTGGCTCACTACATATAACTCTTTCTTTATTCTTGTACCATTACTTCCTTCAACCATTTTCTCATTGTTGATATTGCAATAGTAATAGCTAAACCATGGTATTCTAAGTGACAGATCGTTCCTCCAGCCCCAACCATACCCCCCTCCTCCTCCATTTGGATGACCAACTCTCTAGAACTGTGATGATAGATTCTAGTGAAACACCAAATTAATAATGCCAATAATATATAAATCATATTTCAAATTTGAGCTTAAAACAAAAGAAATTTTAGAAGGCACTTCAATAGAAAAATATTTTTGAAAACAATGATACCAACAAGGCTTAGAAAATTAAAAAAAAAATAGGAAAATGATAGAACGAATCCTAATAACACATCAGTTTAGAAGAAATGAAGCAAGTCTCTTCCATAGAGCTTTTTTAAATGAGTTCAATGCTAACGTGCCTAAAACAAGATGAATGTTGCCAAATATCTTTCCCAAATCTTTTATAAACCATTTCAGAGCCAATAGGTCTACATATAACACATTAGAGGACACAAGTCATCTAAATCATGAATTAACATCAAAGTTCTGAAAGGAAATTTAACTGTTATCAATTTTAATGGTATTCATTAACCAATGATTGTCATCAATTTGAATAGTACTGATTTTCCTGATCTGTAATAACAAAAGACAATTTTGATATCGGTTACTCTAAACCATATTTGTTTTCTTAAATGCCCACTCGAGATAGTTCAATTCATAGGACTATGTTTCATGATTGTTGCATTTGGCATGGTTTAGAAATTGATATCAACATACTATTTTATTAATATACTAATTCTCATTCTATTGGTGTTTATGTAAATATTCAGTGACACTTATACGTTGATTTTATTATATTAAGTTACTCCTTCTTTATGGCAATGTTATCATTTTTATTTGTGCGAACCAAGTGTTAAATATAGCTTAACCATATGATTAAGTAAAGCTCCCTTTCCAATGAATACAAGTATTTTTGACATTTATTTGGTGAATTAATGTGTATTCAGAGCATTGTTCAAGTGCTTAATAACATTTACGTGTTAGCTTATTTTGCTACCAACCAATGTTTTACTATCAAAATAGAGTGAGTGAACCTTGGTATTGACATTTCGCGAATACTAATGCAATAGTGATTCCACATTTGTGAATTGTACACCTATTATCCACTATTAAATCAAGTTTTTTTTTAATCCATGTGAGGAATAAGTGTTGTGCGGGAGAACATATATGTGGAACAAGCAACATAAAATTTGTTTTACAATATTAAATATTTTCACATAAATTATCCTTCCACATAGTTCTTTCACACACTTTCATTCTACACAATACTACACATAAATCAATTAATTAGAATTTTTGGCTTGTTAATTTTTTGGGTATGAAAACTTGGTTTACATGTCTATCGAATGTGGAATAAGTGTAGACAATTAATTGTATATGTGAGCTAATTTTGTATCTTGACTCAATATGGTTTCTATGAGTTCACATTAAGATAAAAATTAGCATTTCAAAACCATTATCTTTGCAACTAGAGTTTTACTACTATATTGACAATCATGAAGTAATTTATAGGAGTGGTGGGAAATATTCAATGATAAAAATGAATTTAGCCTCTTCCAGGATGGTAATTTCTTACAATTATTTTCCAAAGAAAATACTTGCAAATTACAAATCATTTCTAAACATTTTTGCTACTTTTAGAAGTGGTGGGCTATATGTATTCCATTCTCAAATTTGATGGACAGACCTTTGGAGATGCCTATTTTAATAACCTGATCGACAACATAATTATAATGATAAATTTGGAACATTAATTTCAATGAAACTGAACACTAATATGCAGAGATGCAAGTGATGGTATCTATATATAAATTATTTTATATATTAATTTGTGCAATACCTTTTACAACAAACATTGATGTCTAATTCGACAATTACACATGCTAAAATTACCACTCCTTTTTGTTTTTTTTCTTATATAACTAAGTTGAAATTATCACATAAAATCAATACCAGAAGTTTTGGGTTAGTAGTGGTAAAATGCAACAAGGTTTTGTTTTCAATGTTGTATGCAGAGTGTAGAGAGATTTCACTATGTAGAGTTTTCTCTACACCTCCATGTTTTGCACAATGCAAAAGCTTCCACACAAGATAAATACACAATAAATATAGGGTAATATTAATTATTAAAATAACTTAAGCTATGAAAAAACATAAATTTGAAAATCAAATTGTGAAAGTTTTCCATTCTAAATAGATTAGACATTAGCAGTTTTTGAGATCAATATTGCAATTATAATTTACATTGTAACTTATGCATGTTTTGTTGGAGCATAGTAATGGATTTAATCATGACCAGTCACCCCAAGGGTGTGAAAGAGATATCAATTTGCATTCAAGTTATATCAATTTACATCTATAAACCATATACAAAATAAATTTAGAAATTTAGACTCGATCGATTTAAGGATTTATGTATTTACACATTCAAAACAATTAATTACAAGATTTAAGAATTTATCAAACATAAAGGCTTTTACATATAAAACTTAAAATTTTCATTCGTTCATATAGATGTGAATATTATACAATATCTAAGTTTGAAGCTCTTAGATTTTTGGTGTGCAATGGGTGTGCAAAGAAATTAACAAAATACTTCTCCCCTTTGCACATAAATATTGAAGAATTTGGTGTACTAAGAAAGGGTGTGCAAAGGTGTTTGTTTCCATTGCTCTACACATTTTCTGTTTCACTCCCCACACACAGTTTCTTCTACTCCCTCCACAACTTTTCTCTGCACATTGAAATAAATCTGATTATCCTCATAACTTAGCTTGTCTATCTACCTTCCTGTAACTTCATGTTTTGAAGAATATATCTCAATAGAAATACGAACCATTTTATCTTGCTAATGGAGAGGTCAAATAATTATGTAGGGGAATAAATTACATCCCAATATTGGAATAATCAACAAGAGGTCATCTATAGAATTAATATATACTATTATGGGAAATCAAAATACCAATTTGGGCATGCTTATTAACTCAATTTTATTGATTAATGTAAATATTTAATCATTTGAATATACAAGGATTCTAGGAAATGAGGCTTGTTGTATTAGTATAAATAGATGGATAATTAAACTATTAAACCATCAACATAAGTCTCCCGTAGATAAGAATACATTGGGCGTACCTTGAGCGAAATGCATTGGGAATTAAAATGAAGTGTTTGAGTTTGAAATGTCTTCTAGGAAATGAATTAATTCACTAATTGGTGGTTTTGGCTTATTAATGCATGTGAAGAAGAAGTTTTTCTGTAGAAAAATAGGTGTGCAAAGCAAGGAACAAGAACTTTATTCCACAATGGCCTATATCTCTGCACACATGTCCACATATTACATATTAACCAATTAATTAGTAGTTTTGGCTTAGCAATATTTGGCACATAAAAAGTTTTGGTTAAGTACATAATAAATGCATTTTTTATTTCACATGTCTCAGTTGAATAGATATATTAAATGAAAATCTCTTTTTAATGCATATGAGGAAGAAGTGTTGTGCAGGAAAATAGGTATTCGAAGCAAGGAACTTATATTTTCTTGGGAAATGTTTTGTGCCTCTACACACATTCCTAAAAGCTACATATTAATGAATTAATTTGAAATTATTGGCATAAACAAGGCATCCTTTGAATTCTTAATAGAATTTACTCTTAAATGTTATGTAATGTTCATTGATTTATCAAGACCTGTAGCTAGTATTTGTTCTAATAGATTCAAATGATATGCACAGGAGGGATATGTGTGAGAAACCTTTATTCGCCCACAAGCGCAACTCGATAGAGGCTCTCCCTCTGTGCACTTTTCTAGATGTTGTAAAACATCAACTTCCATAGTATTTGACACACATATTTTTCCCATTCTGCAGTAACATTTCTACAAAATGTAACATAAGCTTAGTCAACTTTCCGTGCTCCACACATATTCCCCCTCCATGCACTTCTTTCTACACACTGCAAATCATCAATTTATACCTTATTTGATACACACATTTTCTTGTTCTGCAACAATGTTTTTATTGGTAAAACAAATCTAGAAAATACTTTATCTTCACAACTTACATCTGCAATTGTCTTGACACTATTTTAATAATAAAATGGTTATGCTTCACATTTGAAATTTTTGA
The DNA here is from genome assembly GCA_000404065.3 of Pinus taeda. Taxonomy (NCBI): domain Eukaryota; kingdom Viridiplantae; phylum Streptophyta; class Pinopsida; order Pinales; family Pinaceae; genus Pinus; species Pinus taeda. Next base: position 40,990 of record APFE031675125.1, read on the forward strand.
ATGTGGACGTGCAAGAGTGAAAAGGAAGAAAAATAAAGGCTTCCTCCACACTTTGTATATACTGTTTAGATGTTTTGGTTTTTCCCAAAAATTAATAGTACAATTTATTATACTATTTTTTTTTTAAATAAAAATTTTGATTTAAGATAGCGAAATAAACATATTTTTAAAATTATTAATCCATTCATTCCTACATTTAACATTCCTTTGAATTTTCCAAAAGGAAGGGATTTCTCGGTGAACCTCAAGACAACACTCTACATTCCATCATGGTGTTGTGCACTACGCTAAATAATTTTTTTTAATTCATACAAGAAATTGTTGAATATTAATAAAGCATAAAGTTATAATATATTAATGACTAAAACTAAATTCAATAACACGTGGATTGGATCCTTCATCCTAAAGAAACAAAAAAAACATCTCATCAATTTTTAAATAAAAATAAATGAAAATAAAGAAAAAGTAATATGTGGATGCCATAGTAGGAAAAGCGAAACCTAGAATAGTCGACAAGGTTAGAAGCATTTGTAAACCAAACTAAGCAATACTTTATGCAAAAATAAAATATTACACCATTGCAAACAACTTGAAAAGATATTATCGGGCTCACTCTTAGTAGATTTATTGGCTAGTAGCTAATTAGGAAAAAAGAACTATGAATTGTGAAAAATTGCTTCACTTCCAAAAAAGGAAAATAAACATAGATCTAGAAATTTTTTAGGATTAGTAAACAACCAAAATCTGTTAACTATGAGGGTTATTTATCGAATAAGATTCTTTGGTCCTAAACTCGGTGATAGAGGAAGATGAAACTCACAATCTACATGTTTCTTCATGTCAGCCAATATTCCTTTAAAGTGATCTAGTTTTCCTTGTAGATGCTCCTAACCCATTTTCAGATTTGCTAATCTATCTTACATCTACTACTGGTTATGTTGGGGATCATTCATGAATGATATGATCATATTGTAGTCATCATGTTTGTCTCTTGTTAGTTGTTCCAAAAGAATCTTGATATATGCAAGCTCATTTCCAATGTTTTGTTGATCAGATGTAGGGTCGTTAAAATTAGGTCTATTAACAGGGCTGGGATCTATAGCCTCCCCATGACCAATGCTCTCTAATTAATGTTGGATTGATTCTCCTTCCTCACCAACTCCATGCCTTACTCTTCCTCGTTCACATGACATGTTGTATTTTAGCAAAAAACAAAAATACTGGAATACAATAACGTTATGAACGGGCTAAACTAACAAAACCTTTTATGTTAAAAATAACAACAAATCAGCTAAGAACAATAACAACCCACCAAGACTTCCACTACAACCAACCAAGACATAGTCCCAAAAGAAAATATCTTAATGAAATGTCATAAGATGCAAAAGAAAAGTTACAGAACCCCCAAGAAGCCACTTAGAATAGAGATGCACGAAATTTATGCAAAAATAGAAATACGTAAATCGTTATACTACCCGATAATAATTTAAAATAGTAAACTGACCCCATCCCCCCAAAAAATAAGCGAAATACAACAATGATCAAATGAAACCAGAGCATAGAGGCATTCCAACTTACCTCGTTATTTAGTTGGGAAACAACAAATAGCATATTATCAAAATTTTGAATAAATAACATTTAATTCCCATGGGTAACATCTATCTATATACCTCTCTTTAATTCATTCTCTATACTCTATGTCAATGTAGATCACCACTTATTTCGCTGTTTCCTTGCTCTAATTGTAAGACCTCATTTTCCCCATCTTTTCGTAAACCAAAAAAATATTTCCCTAATTTAATTTGTGTATTTCTCTATTTTTTTTTTTTGGTTAATGTAAGCCTTTATTTGGTGAATCAATGCATAGTTTGGAGAATTTTTCAATGCTTAATATCATTTACTCTAATGTGTCGTGTAATGATTATTTATTTTAACAAATCCATCGATATTATAAAATAGTATTTTTGACATTTATTCAACGAATGCACACACAAATATGACTGTACAACTAGTATCCATTCAATTAGATTGGAAGGTTGCATAGCAAAATGATATATGTGGTAGAACCTTTTTTCCCTATTTTTTACAACTCCGTATATGTTACCCCTCCTCACATATCAACATTTTGCAATGTGGATTAACCGATATTAAAAAATTAGTTAAGGATTAATCCTATGATTAACAAATATCTTTTCAGATCTTAATGACTAATAATGGAATGGTTATGCCTCACATTACAATTTGCAAAGTGCAAAGATGTGAGATTAATTGATTAAAGAAACACAGGGTTCATTTTTTTTAGTTATTTAAGAATGCTTCATTTCAGCAATCTATCCTAAAATTATAATATAATATTAAGATTTGCATATTATCTCTCACCATTGCTATTATTGATACATTGTGCGAAGTGTGGAGATGTGAATATATATATATATAGTATATATATTATATATATATATATATATATATATATATATATATATATATATATACACATTGTTGTGAAGTGTGGAGGTGGTGAATTCATATATTGTGCAGAGCCTAGCAACTTCACACAATGTGTATGTATATATATATATATATCATTTTCTTTAACACCTCCACACTTGCGCATGTCTGCAATCCACATAATGAAAACTTTGCATCCCCAATGAAATCTCCCTCCACACAATCAAACTTCTTTCGTATATCCACACTCTAGTCAATGAAAGATTTTGTGTATTTCTTTGTTTCTTCGCTATTTTTTGTTTCTTTCGTTGTCTCCTCCGATATTTTCTCATGTAATTGTGGTCACATTATTTTAATAATGAAATGGTTATGCATCACATTACAATTTGCAAACCGTGGAGTGCCTCACATATCATTTATATGTTTTGGGTTTTTCACAAAGTTTAATAATACAATTTATGAATTAATTATCACTTTAATTAAATAAATTGATTTAAGATATTTACATAATGATGTTTTTAAAACTATTCATGCATTTCAGCGTTCCTTTCAATTCACCAAAATTCAATAATAGACTTGAAATTGTTTTAAAAGTTTTCTATTTCCAAGGCTAAATATGCATGATAAATATACATGCAATCATAACAAAGCCCATAATTCATGCAATTTGAACAAATAATAATTGATGCTTTATTATATTCATTGTGATTCTCTCTAAGTAACTTGTGTAGTAAATAGATATATACCCATATGGATTCTAAGGCAGTACTGTTGAATTGATGATCATGGTTACACTGTGTCAGAAGGATCTCTTCATATGTATATAATGTAACTAAACACAAATCTCACATTGAGTCCTTTACACATATGTATTTTTCACAACAAATCCTAGATTTTTTGTCACCCCATGTTCTAATTTCTTACCTTCAAATGGCTTCTATATTTGAGAATTGAACAAACTACAATTCGAAACAATTTTCTCTTTTTGTATTGCATTACAGAGGTCTCTCAACTTCTCCATTGTCCTTGTTCACAACAAGGCTATAACTAAGAAGACAATAAAAGTAGTACTATAAATATTCTTGCCATAAAGAGTGCATATATAAGCTATGAGTTTCTCAAATATGTCAATTGGACTTGTTGCTTCATTCCTTCCTATGTACTAAATTTTGACCCTTGATATCATAAATATTATGGGTTTACTAAGTGATGTATATCATTCCATGCTAATTTTGGCAATGTTGAAACTAGAATACTTAAACTTTGTCCTCCATTTCATTTCAATATTTTGAACAAGGGTCCATATTTTATTATTTTGTGTTCCATTGTTCATTCTGACCTAGAGAACCATTAAATGAGAGGAACCTGTTACGATTTCTTGTTTTGTAAACAATGTAAAAATGTTACAATTTTGTAGCACGAATAAACAAGAACCACTAGCAAAATTCAATTAGCTTGAATTTGCTTAATATCTAAGTATATAATAATTTTACCATTACTCTACTATGAAAGCTTATGTTTTCCATGTTAATGATCCATGAGGATCCAAAAAGGTATAAAATTTGAATTCCTCAAATATCAATGTAACGAACACAAAATTGTAGGGCTCGACAAGAGCTTTCCAACTACTAGAACGACAACTCAATCTGACTCCGTATGTGAAATCTATGCGCATCTAAGTTTTTATGGAAATAGGGAAAAATAGGCACTAACATTGCCACATGGAACCACCAAAAGAGGCCATGTGGCACAACCAAACAACACCACATGGAACCATGTAGGCCGCACCATATGGCATCATTTGATAACACCATGTGGAACCACATGTAGGCCTCTAGTAACACTTGGTGGTAGTAATGTGGACCAACCATGGATTGCCACATGGCCCAATAATTAGGTGCCATGTGGCACCGTGAGCTTGGCCACTTGGGTCTAACCAATTGAAAAAAAGGCACAGTGTAATGTTTGGGGGTTGAATCCCTGACCTCATTAGCACTATTCCAAACCAAATGTCATTACACTAGCAGGATTTCATCAGAATATAATGGCTGTGACTTTGTTTTCAAACAAAATGCTGAATATAAAATAATAAAAAACAAACAAGTTGGGGTTTGAACTCATGTCCCCGCCAACCACCAATGCTCTATTAATAAAGCTCCAACCAACCTACCATTTGGAATGATTCGTAATGTTCTTTGGGGCCATTATATATAAAACCCACCAAATCATTCGACCACAGAAAAGCGGAACCAGAATGAGTGGAACAATGCCACATGGTTGGTAGAACACAGAGGGCCGAGTAGAACCCTATGCACAGAACTAAATGCATGCATAACTTTTAGGGGAATATTCCCAAGGTATATTCCCTAATATATTCTCAATAATGTTCCCTATATATTCTATTTCAATGGAATCTTGGAGATTCTAAGGGGTCCAGAATTGATAGTGTTAGAACTTAGCTAAGTTTATACTTATTTTACTTAGGCGTTTGCAAGGAATTCAACGACGCAGTGAAAATGGAGATTTGAGTAGCATATCTGAGGGCTCAAGGCATAATCCCATGTTTGCCATTAATGATTGGAAGGAACTTCAAGGAAGCCTTGCACATGTTAAAATATGGTAATGTTTATACTCTAAAGTTGTAAAATTCCGAGACATAACTATTGGTATGGAGTATGTTGCAGTTTGAGTAGTAGAATTCAGATCTTGTGGTTGGAGATCACATTTTACAATCTTTGTTTGGAATGCTTAACGAGGCAAGGTTACACTCTCTAGAAAGTGGATGAGTCGACAATCAAAATTCATAGAATGACAAGACAAACACGTTGGCGATGTGTTAGCCATGTTCCGAGTAACACTATGATCACCTTGGCACGAGAACCAAAATAATCTTTATGTATTTATGGTTTTTGGTCTCTTTTGAATAATTCAAAGGGATAAATGTATGTTGCGAGTTATGGTGATATTTGAATGTTTCAGCATGGTAGCAAGATCCGAATCATTATAGGGAATTCATCATTTGATCCTTTGCACACAAAACAAGGTGGTATGGTGCTGAGAGAATGCCACTTTGAATCTTAGCCAGAAAGTAGTCATGTTTGTAGTCATTGGCCTTAGAATTGTGAGACTAGTATAATGATAATGAGTATGATTTCAATCTAAACAATGGATTCAAGAGGATCCACTGCCACTTTATGTGAGAGAGTTCAATTTGTGCCACGTTCTTGTGAGAGATCATCCCATTCAGAGGAGATCGTCTCTTTGTAACATATACATGGACACATGCTTAAGAGAATAATCTCTTGTAATTGGGGTTGAGAGAATCTCTTCAATACTGCCACCATTGTGTGAATTCTATTGTCACTTGATGAAGCAAGAATTCAACCCTTTGTAAAGGAGAGTATCTTTGAATAAGAGAATGAAGTGGTTCATGTGTTTGTTAGCCCAAAGATGCAGCCCATACCAGATGAACACCATTACTAAATTGGCAATATCTTCCCTTTTGATATCTTGTTGCATGTTTTCTTATGCATGTACTTCTACTTTCCACAATTATGTTGAGATGCATTAAGTCATGATAGAAAGAGAAAAATAACAATTAAAATATGTTTTAATTCAAATTGGGTTCAAGCCTTCAAATGAAATCAATTTTAATTAAAATGGTCATATATATCTAATCCTTTTCGGTGAGCCAAATCCAAATCAAGTTCATATTAGAGGATCATGCTAGATCACATTAAGTTTGGTATCAAAGTAGGATTTAAAAAAAATTGCAGGTCATGAATCAAAGATGGGAAAAGGATTGAAGCAAGTGAGGCTTCAAGAGCTTGAAGTGATCAACCAATGAATTCTAGTAGCAAATTTTGAGTTGATGAGGATGTTGTGAGAAGAAAAGGATGAGAAATTTGAGATTTATGCTAGAGTAAGATGTGGAGGAACAAGTTGGAGAACATTCCACAAGTCCGTCCAAGATCAGGCCAACTGGTTTTCATTATAGGTATATAAATCATGGTTCTTGTTATTAATATGCGAATGTATGGACATCTAATGGTACCTCCTACATACCAAGTAACCAAGGCGGTTTCCTAGAAGCATCGAATTCAACATTGTGTGAAGAAGGGAAACATGAGGAAGTGGTCAAGCTACTAGAAGAGGACCAAGTGTCATAGACAAGAATGGAGGTAAAAAATTCTTCTTGGGCAATTAATTCATTTCATGATGATGATTTAGGTGCTTTTGAAAAGAAAACTATAGGCATTGATTTGCATTTACTAAAGAAAATGGGATATGAAGAAGGAGCCCTTGGAGTTAATGGCTAGTGCATTGTGAATCCCATCAAAGTGGTGGAAATACGTCAATATGCAGGACTATGCTATGTCAGAAAGGATGTTGGATGAAGTTCCAAGACCATCAATGAAAGAAACTCCAAACCCAGTGTTGGGTGTGGAGCCTAATTATCTTCGTTATTCAGAGGTATCGCCACATTGGACCCCAGTTTGTAATGTGATGGCAACGCCTTGCATAAAATGTACAATACTAGGGGGGCTAGGGGGGGTGATGACAATTATTTGGCGCCCCCCCCCCCTAGTGGGGGAACGGGAGCAGCGCCCCCGAAGCTAAAAATAGATGTAAAATTGCCTTGTAAAATATTGTAATTTCGTACTCAATTTGGGTCGTTCGTTAGGCAGAGATCTGACGGTAGAAGTTATGTTTAATTTTGGGCTTTTCTCCCTAGAAGGCAACCCCTCGTTGTATATGAGGGAATTGTATTGCGTCTATGTAGATCTATATTCCGAGTAAGAAAGAGAGAGGAGATTGTCTGAGAGCGAAGAGGGAATTACAACGATCTGTTGTAGGTTGTATCTCTTTAGTTTGCGAGATGATATAAAAGGAAGGACTAGTTGTTTCTCTGTGGATGTAGCCCAAATTGGGAAAACCACGTATATCTGTGTCTCTCTCATTTTATGTGTTTTCTATGTTTATATTTCTATAATATATTTTATGTGTTCCATTTCTCTGTAATATATAATTTTCTAACAACTGGTATCATAGCTAAAGGTTTATTTGGTTGATAAACTTGCAGGAGAGAAGGGTTCCTTGTTCGAGTGGGAGTAATGGCTGAAGATGGTAGGTTTAGGGTTGCAAAATTGAATGGCCAAAACTACCAGCTATGGAAGATGCATATGGAAGATTACCTATATTAGAAATATTTGTACCTACCATTAAGCGGAAAGACAGAGAAGTTGAGGAGTATGACAGACATAGAATGGGATATTCTCGATAGAAAGCACTTGGAACAATACAAATATGTCTAGCGGTGGAAATAGCCTTTAATATTTCAAAGGAAATGACAACATAGGGTTTAATGTTAGCATGGGCCAAACTATATGAAAAACCCTTAGCCTCAAATAAGGCATTTGTTACGAAGCGTTTAATTAATATGAAGATATCCAAAGGTGGATCTGTTGTTGATCATTTGAATGAATTTAATACAGTTACTAGTTAGTTAAGTTTTGTAGGGGTAACTTTTGGTGATGAAGTTAGGGCTCTGTTATTTATGTGCTCATTTCCAGAAAGTTGGAATGGTTTAGTTATGGCCATTAGTAAGTCTTTCTCTAGATCTAGTACTTTAAAGTTTGATGATGTTGTCTATGCAATCCTTAGCAAGGAAATGCGATGGAAAAGCTTCAGTGAGACATTAGGTAATGCTTTTACCGTAGAGACTAGGGGAGGAAAAATGGAAAGAGGAAATATCCCAGGATATCACAGTAAGTCAAGGAAAGGTAGGTCCAAGTCCAGATTAGGGACAGTGTACTATAAATGTGGGAAGAAAGGACACTTGAAGAAAGACTGCAAGTCTCGGAAGGGTAAAGAAGGAGATGCGCAACAAGAAAACAATCATGAAGCGAATGTAAGTGATGTGTTGCAATACTCTTTGATTCTTTCATTAGAAAATATTATTGATGCCTGGTTGGTAGATTCAGGGGCCTCATTTCATGCCACATCTGATAGGAAACAATTTCACGATTATGTTCAAGGAGATTTTGGATAGGTTCGATTGGGTGATGATAAACCTTGTAAACTAATTGGAATGGGTATAGTTTTCATAAAACAATAGAATGGAAATCAATTGATATTGAAGGAGGTAAGGCATGTTCTAGATCTAAAGAAAAATATCATTTCAACAGGGCAGTTGGGAGGTGAAGGGTGTGTAACTACTTTTATAGATAAAACCTGGAAGGTCACTAAAGGAGCCCTGGTAATAGAAAAAGGAGAAAAGGTTGGTACATTATACTGATGAAATCATATTTATGATTATGTTAATGCTTTAACCTCTATAGGAGAAGATACAACATTTTGGCATCATAGGTTTGGGCACATGAGTGAGAAGGTGATGCATAATTTTCACTCAAGAAATTTGTTGCAGGTTTGAAGCATGTTGATTTAAAATTCTGTGAGAATTGTGTTTATGGAAAACAAAATATAGTCAGATTCCTCAGAGTTGGGAAAGAAAAGAAGAGTGAAAAAATAGAGCTTGTGCATACAGATGTATGGGGACCTACTCAGTTATCATCTCTTGGTGGCTCTCATTATTATGTTGCTTTTATTGATGATGCAACCAGCAAAACCTGGATTTATTGTATTCAAAATAAATATGATGTATTGATACTTCCAAAAAATGGAAAGATTTGGTTGAAAATGAGTCAAGAAAAAGGTTGAAGTGTTTTAGATCAGATAATGGAGGTGAATATTGTAGCAAAGAATTTGATAGGTACTGTTCAGAGAATGGAATTCTCAGAGAGAAGATAGTTCCAGAAACAACACAAGAAAATGTTGTGTCAGAAAGAATGAACAGGACAATCATGGAGCATGCAAGGTGCATGAGATTTCATGCAGGATTGCCTTTACAATTTTGGGCAGATGCTGTAGATACTACTGTTTATCTAATAAATAGAGGGCCTTCAAGTTCCTTAGATGGTGGTATTCCAGAGGAGGCATGGACAAGTAAAGAGGTAAACTACGTTTTTTTAAAGACTTTTGGTTGTTAAGCCTTTGTCCACATTAATAAATAAAATATAACAAAGCTTGAGGAAAAATCAAAGAAATGTACCTTTATTGGATATGATGTTAATGATTTTGGTTATCGCTTTTATGATTATGAAAAACACAAAATAATTAGGAGCAAAGATGTCATATTCAGTGAAAAGGTTTTGTATAAGGATCAGATGTAGGAAAAGAAAATAGACAATACACAGTGCTTGATGAGATCACAAAAAAATTGAAGGTACCTAAAAATCATAATGATCAACAGCCTGAACAACAACAAAAACCACAACAAAAACAAGCACCTCAAACACATGAAAGTGGTGTTAGAAGATCTACCAAGATAATTAGACCCACTGAACAATACTCTCCTTCATTATACTATGTATTGTTGACTAATTTTGGTGAAGTAGAATGTTATGAAGAAGCAATGCAGGTGGAAACCAGGAAGATGTGGGAGCAAGCCATGAAAGAAGAGATTGACTCCTTAGCAAATAACGAAACTTAGGACTTATTCAGGTTACCTGTAGGTAAAACAACATTGCAGAATAAATGGGTTTACAGGTTGAAGGAAGAAGATGGAGGTAGAAAAAGGTATAAATCTAGGCTTGTGGTGAAGGAGTTTGCACAGAAAAATGGTATAGTATTTGATGAGATATTTTCTCCTGTTATTAAAATGACTTCAATTAGAACTATTTTAAGTCTAGTAGCTGCTGAATATTTGCATCTTGAGCAATTATATGTAAATACAACCTTTCTCCATGGGGATTTGGAGGAAGAGATATATATGCAGCAACCACAAGGATATGAGGTGAAAGGGAAGGAGAAACTAGTGTGTAGGTTGAAGAAGAGCTTGTACGGCTTAAAACATGCTCCAAGCCAATGGTATCTAAAATTGAACAGGTTTATGTCTGAACAAGGTTATACTAGATGTCACTCTGATCATTGTGTTTATCTAAAAAGGAAAAATGATGGAAGCTATATTATAATGTTAATATATGTAGATGACATGCTTTTTGCGGGTTCTAAAATGCAGGAAATAAATGTGCTCAAAATAAAATTGGCAAACTCATTTGCAATGAAGGAATTTTGTGTTGCAAAACAAATTATTGGTATGAGAATAACTAGAGATAGGAAGAATCAAAAATTAACATTGTCTCAGAGTGAGTACATAGAAAAAGTGTTGAAAAGATTTAATATGCAGAATGAAAAACCAATTAGTATACCTTTGGCTAGCCATTTCAAACTAAGTAAGGAGGTGCGTCCCAAGGCTTAGGAATAAATGGCTTATATCTCTAAAGTTCCATATGCATCAACAGTTGGAAGCTTAATGTATGAAATGGTCTACACAAGGCCTGATATTGCACATGTAGTGGGAGTTATAAGCAGGTACACAAACAATCCAGGAAAAAAACATTGGATGGCAGTGAAGTGGATTCTCAGGTATTTGAGAGGTACCACAAATCAAGCATTATTATTTGGTGGTTCAAAATTTTCTCTACATGGATATGTTGATGCAGATATGGTGGGTGATAGAGATAATAGGAGGAGCACAATAGGGTATGTGTTTACTCTAGCTGGAACAACTGTCAGTTGGGTTTCAAAAATGAAAAGTGTTGTTGAATTCTCAACAACGGAAGCAGAGTATGTTGTTTCTATAGAGGCTAGTAAAGAAATTATTTGGTTACAAAGGTTTCTAGATGAATTGGGTAAGAAACAAGAGTTGGGAAGGTTATACAGTGACAACCAGAGTGCCATACATCTTGCAAAGAACTCTGCATTTCAGTCCAAGACCAAACATATAGAACTCAAGTACCATTTCATACGGTTAGTGTTGGAAGATGGACAATTGAAGCTAGAAAAGATACACACTAGCCAGAATCCTGCAGATATGTTAATAAAAGTTGTAACTAGGTAGAAATAGAGATTCTGCTCAGTTTTAATTGGTCTTCAAGTATGATGAAGAAGATGAGAAATAACCAGGTCCAAAGTGGAGTCATTTTCCAGAAAATGAAGCAGTAGTGGAGTTTCTATAATCAGTCTCCAAGTGGGAGATTGTTGGGTGTGGAACCTGATTATCTTCTTTATTCAGAGGTATTGTTGTATTGGACCCTAGTTCATAATGTGGCATCAACACCGCTCGTAAAATCTATGCCACCAAGGGGGGTCCAGGGGGGCGATGGAAATTAGATGTAAAATTGCCTTGTAAAATGTTGTAATTTTGTAGTCAATATGGGTTGTTCATTAGGCGGATTTTTGACGATACAAGTTATGTTTAATTTAGGGTTTTTTTCCTAGAAGGCAACCCCTCGCTATATATGAGGGAATTGTATTGCGTCTATGTAGATCTATATTCTGATTGAGAAAGAGAGAGGAGATTGTGTGAGAGTGATTAGGGGAATTACAATGAATCTGTTGTAGTTTGTATCTCTTCAGTTTGTTGGATAATATAAAAGGAAGGACTAGTTGTTTCTCTGTGGACGTAGCCCAAATTGGGTGAACCACATATATATGTGTCTCTCTTTTTTTATGTGTTTTTTGTGTTTATATTTCTGCAATATATTTTATGTGTTCAATTTCTCTGTAATATATAATTTTCTAACACCCAGAGAGAAAGGAGAGCCTTCAAGTGAAAAGTCTAAGTCAATGCAAAATGTTAAGAACACATCACAACATGATTCACATAGTGAACATTCAAAAGAAAAAGGTAAGGAAAGCTCTCGTCGCCAAGCTTCCACAGGGACAACCAAGAAAGGTATAAAAAGTCTCAATATTCTAATATGAATTTTGATTACAATCAAATTGGTAACAATGAGAGAACATTATGGTGTAGAAACAATTTACATTTTGTGGTTTGAACAACCATGTTGCTGCCATGCCAAGTGTTGTAAAAGAATGCCATTGTATAGTAATGTTTTGGAAATGAGGAAGAACCCAAGTCATGAATGCCTTCTCCACATTCGGAGAAAGAGAAGGGAAAGAGAACCTGGAGGAAGAAAGGATATTACAACCATTGCAGAAAGGGTAGACATCAGGAAGCCATATGTTGGACACTTCATCCATAGCTGCATCCCAAGAAGGATAAGAAGGTTGTGAAGGAACCAACTAGTGAAGCAACTCATGAAGCAGGTTAGCTACAGGAACAAGCCCAACTATAGAAACAACTTGAAAGGGAGAGAATGCTTTCCTTGATGATTGAAATGGTTTACTGTCTTGTGATAAGTGGTCGTCATTGTAAATCACATGGTGTTTTTTTTTAAAACTCCATAAATGGGAAAAAATTTATAAAAGTGATGAAATGTATAACATCACTTATGAATGCAACATAGTGATATTTTAGGATTTTTCTAGGTAGAAATGAGTATGAGCTATGTGGTAAATCAGAGAGAGACATGTATGATTTCTGTATGTAAACTTTTAGGGTCCAAAATACCTTTAGCGAGGAGGAATGACCTAGGAGGATCCAAAAAGGCTTAAAACTTGATGTGCTCAAATCTTAGCAAAACTAGAACCACATCATAGATATTGATCAAACCTTTCTAACTGTATGAATGACACCTCAATCCAACTTCGTATGTGAAATTTATGCTCATATGAAATTTTATGGAATGAAGAAAATAGAGGGAATGAGAGTGCCACATGACACAACAAAAAGAGGTAAGGTGGCCCAACTAGACATTACCAAATGACACCATCCAAACCACACCATATGAAACCATTTGGTAGGACCATGTGGTTCCACTCAAGAGAGCCACATGTTTGCCTCTAGTAGCACTTGGTGGCAGTAATGTGGACCAACCAACGGTTTCCACATGGCCCAACCACTGGGTGCCATGTGGCACCTTGTGGTTGGCCACTTGGATCTAACCAATTAAGAAAAGGGCATTGTGTAATGGTCAAGGGTTTAACCTTTGACCTTGTCAGAACCATTCCAAACTGAACATCATTATGCCAATGAGGATGTCATTTGAATATAGTGGCCACGAGTTTGTTTTAAAACAAAATGTTGAATAAAAAATTAAAAATTTATGGTCTATAGGGATTGAATCCACAACCCTACCAACCACTAATGCTCTATTAATAACACACCAACCAAACCTCCAATTGTTGAGCTCTGCTGTAAGAAAATCATAAATGAAGAAATATTTTCTTGCCTTGACAATGACTTATGATATTATTATCTTCTTATTAACTTTCTTTACGTTTTTCTTTTATCTTCTTCTCAACAAACAATTATCAAATAAAAAACATGAACCTTAATTGTAGTAGATATAGGCACTTGGCTAGGGAAAGACCCTTATGAAGGATAAAACCTAGATAAAGTCTTCCACTTCTAGATTCAAATCAAATTGAGACAATACAAGACCTTAGACCTAGACAAAGATCCTCCTTTTATCCAATAATCCAGCCTCTCAATATGAATATAAAACCTTCAATAGTCAACCCTAGCCAAATAGCTTACGTCCATCAACAACCCAGATTTTGACCCTCACAACTTTAGAATTTTAGCCCTACTATAGACCTGCAACTTTGACCCTCCTTCAACAGTTCAGAAACCCGCATCTGTAGCAAAAGAGAAGGATTTTTGGCTTTCTTTTGCTTGACAACTGTCTCCCTTTTCTTCACTAGGGTTTTCTCCTTATTCTCTAGGTATTTCTCTCTTTTTGTTCCTCCTACAACTGCAGATCAAAATTTCTTGGTTGGGTTTCCAAATGAGGCCAAGTAGTTGCCAATATATAATGGTTTCTACCTCCTTTTGAGGCTCACTTGTAGAACTTTGAGGCTGACTTGGACAAGGAGGCACAAATGACACTTTTTACAAAAAAATAATTTATTTATTGTTTTACAAAGCCCAATAAGGTTTATTAAATAATGGCAAGGACTAGGACTCATGAGATAAACCTTAGAAGCCTACAATGGAGGCTTTGAGCTAAAAATAAAATAATAAAGCATGAAACCCATCCTAATAAATAATTTTTCTTTCATAATAAAAAAACTTTTCCTTTATTTTGATAAGTACATTACATCATCACTTAAATACAGTTATGAATACCAATGCTAGTTACACTCTTCAACATTCCCTCTTTGCTAGGGAGGTATTCATAATTTTACATATATGGGTACAAGAATGAACTCAAAGTGATATATTCTACGAAGAGTTATAGTATGCACAATTCTAAAGATTAGATAATTTTCCAAGGTATCTAGCTGATTGGGATTGAGTTGTGTTCTAAGCTTTAGCCATTGTAGATACCCTTAGGATTCAACTCTAATACCAACCTACAAAACTAGGTATCATATCCAAGGTCAGAGCTCCACAAGACTAATGATACCCTCCCTCTTCGGGGTGTAGACATCATCACAGGCTGACCATATGTCCTCCCAAGCATATTGTTGCCCCAAGATGCTTCATTGATCCCTATCAACTAAATCATATATATTCATCAATCCAAGCATGCCTCAAAATACTTGAACTTCTTATGGAGAGATCCTACACAAAGACAACCTCAATTAATAACAAACTCTCAATATATATGTGTGTGTGTGTGTATGGGTGGGTGTGCATGTGTGTGTTTTAGCACAAACCTTCAAGGTCCTTAATCATTCTGATGTTGATTAGGTCATCATCATATTATCTGAAGACATCTCGTTGGAAGATTCATTTTTTAACTTTTTCAGTAGGACCAACTCAAACTAAACACTTCTCAACACAGTCAAGTCATTGTTCGCATAATCATCCATGTCTAGTGTTTTTATCCATTCTTTGATCTCATTATTTCTTCAAGGTATTTAATATAATTGTCACAATATTCCCTCCCTCTTAATTTGTGATATATATGCTTTTAATCAAGCTTCCTTTCTACTAGAGACAAGCCCATTAACAACTACATAGGTTCTTTCTTTGAAACCATAATATCATCTGAAAATATCAATATTATGGAACATTATTGCTTATATCTTCACATGTTACAAAGGTCATCTATCAATCATCTTTAATGTTATCAAGGTTTGTATAACTCCCTATTTCCATCATGCTCAACATCATCCCTACGTCATCAAGAATGAGGTAAGCACTTTCAACATTTTGAAGATTATGTACCTGCAAAATTTTTAGCAACATGTACAACCGAGTACAAAAAGGAGCATGATCTTAAATTTACCATAATAGGTTTAACATGTGATTACAATGGGATCATATATCCAAATAAGAAATCAAAACCTAAACCTAGTTAGGTTGATGATTGATAAGGGTTACATATTTCATACCTTATATTTCTTATAATAATTTTTCTAGGTTTTTTGTTGCAAACCCTAGATTCCATCATCTAGAATAAATTTTAAGATATAAATGATCAAGTTAGTATACTGAAATAATTTAATGCTATATAATCTACAATCAATCTCTACTAGTTTTTGTATTGTAAACCCTAGATACAAACATCAATCTTCAAAATTAGATATTTAACAATTTTGACTATGCTAGAGTTTCAATAATATGGAAGCACATACACCTAGGGATTCATCCTAAAGATTTTACCAATAAAATGGTTTTTCTATAAACCATAATTCAAAAAAAAAATCTAGGGTTTCATCATACAACCTCAACATAAACAACAAACCCTACAAGGCTAGGATTTTGTAGCAAACCCTAAAGGTTAGGGTTTTACCAAAGTAAACAAAAGATAGAGAGTATGAAAAATATTGACTTAATCTAAATATTAATCACCTTAAACAAGAATCTTCATGATTCATGACCCTAGACATGAGAGAGTTAGTAATATCAATTTCAAAAGAAGAATCATCATACCTTCTTTTATGAAGGAAAATTTGCAACTAATTGTATTCTAAAACATACCTTGAGCTTTTCTTTGACAAACCTTGTAGAGTTTCTTTAACAACAAAATTCATGATACAAATATTTCCTTGAATTTTCCTCCATAATCCTTGTGTATTGCTGCAAGATTTCCTACCAAGGAGAAATCAAAGGAAGGATTACAAGTATCTAGTACAAACACATCTAGATGTATGGAGGAAATCAAACATGAAAAATGAAAGAAAGAACAAGATACTTACCTTTAGTAAAATGGTGGAGGCTCCCTCTTAATTTACATCAATTCGATATTTTTGAGGGATACCTACAACTTATCAAAATAATTCAAGAATTTCTAACAGGACATATTAGGTCTATAAACTCTAGAAACCATAAAATTAAAAGCTTCGTAAAATCCTAAAACAATAGTAGAAGGATATGTAAGGGAGAGTATCCCTAAAAGACTCAATAATATAAGTCTTTGTCTTCAGATTGTTCATCATTCTTCTTCTTAGGTGGAGCTTCATCTGCAACTGTAGCATGTTTTCTTTCTCTCTTCTTATTTTTAGGATTTTTAGGACATTGATTATTGTAGTGTCTCGTTTTATGAAAATGAAAACACTCTACTTTGGATATGTCAATCTTCTTCTTTGGTCCTTTAAACTTCTTGTGTCCTCCATTGTTTTTGTAGTGAGAAGAATACGCATTGGACGTGTTTTTATCTTCATCTTCCTTCTTATCACTTACTAATGAGATGTGAGATTCGTATTGACTGAAAGCGTTCCAAATTTCTTCAAAGTATGTGGTTTCTCTCCAACTACTAATACTTGATGCAAAAAAGCTCCATCATTTTCGTAGACCTAGTAGTGCAACAATCACAAGCTCTTTATCTAGTTAACTTCATTATTGGCTTGGTGCTCATCTCTTGTTCGAGAGATCATTTAAAATATGAAGACATAGTGTCATATTTTGTTTTATTATTCTTAGTTGATTCTTGAGACTAGCTACATGTCCAATATTTTTGATGGTAAATAATTTGGAGAGAGACTCATATATCCCTTTTTTAATGTCTATATTAGATATGTAGGGGATTATATTATCCTTCACTCCATTTATAATTAGATTCATTGCCAAGATGTTTGTTTCCTTATATATTTCCTTTCCTACTTCATTTTTGGGTTCCTTAACATTTCCAAGTACAAAATATAATACTTTGTGCTTTTTGAGGACGAGATCTATCCTCTTCTTCAATGCTCTACAGTTGGTGGCTCCTTCTCGCTTATTTTCTATCTTCATTAAAGTTTCTATATATTTTACAATGTCTCCCTTACTTGATATAGATAGTAGGCCTTATTTTTCTTATATGGTCCTTCACCTTATGATCTTCCTTGAAACCTTTATTTTTTACCCTTCCTTCAATAGATATTCAAGTTTCCTTTTTCCTTTTCTTCCTTCACCTTAGCTTTGATACCATGTTAGAAAATCAGAAAGGTAGAAGCATTTCCTTGCCTTGACAAGCACTTGTGATATTCTTACATTATTATTAATTTTCTTTATGTTATTATTTTATCTTCTTCTCAACAACAATTATAACTTAAATAACATGAAGATAAATGAACTAGATATAGGCACTTGGCCAAGGGAAAACCCCTATGAAGGCGAAAATCCTGTCAAACTCTTCAACTACTAGATTCAGATCAAATTGAGGCAATCCAAAACCTTAGACATAGACAAAGACGCTACTTTTATCTACCAATTTAGCCTATCAAGATGAATAGACAAAATTCAATAGTCAACCCTAGTCAAAGAGCTTAAATCCTACAACAACCCAAGGTTCGGCCCTACTATATACCTACAACTTCATCCCTCTTGCAACAGTCTAGAAACTCACACGTGTGGGAGAGGAGAGATAATTTCAAGTTGCTTTTGCTTGACAAGTGTTTCCTTCTTCTTCAATAGGGTTTTATCCTTCTACTTTAGGTATTTTACTCTTATTTCTTCCTCTTGCAACTCTAGATCGAAATTTCTTGGTTGGGTGTCCAAATGAGGTTAAGTAACAACCAATATATAGTGCTTCACAGTTCCGTTTGACGCTACCTTGTAGAAATTTGAGTTCGACTTGGTGGAGGAGGCATAAATGACAATTTTGACACAAAAAAAAATTTCTTTCTTGTTTTACAAAGCCCAAGAAGGGTATATTAAATAATGACAAGAAATAGGACTCATGGCATAAACCCTAGAATCCTACAATGTAGGCTTTGACCTAAAAATAAAGTAATAAAACATGAAACCCATGCTGATAAATAATTTTTATTTCATAATAAAAAAAATAATTTTCTTTCTTTTGATAATTACATTACATCATGACACAAATACAATTATGAAAACCGATATTAGTTACATTCTTCGGCATTTATAATGTCCACCAAGGCCATTTTATATAAAGACCACCAATCATTCGATCACAGAAGAATGAAACAAAAATGAGTGGAAGAGTGTTAGAGGGGTGGTGGAACACAGAGGATCGAGTGAAACCCTACACATGCAACTAGGCATGACCGTGAATTTTCAGGTGAATATTCCTGAGGTATATTCCCTAGTATATTCTTAACAATATTCCCAATATATTTCTATTGTTGTGGAACCTTGGAGATTCTCAGGGTTCTAGAATTGACAGTGTTTGAACCCAGCTAAGTTTATACTCATTTTATTCATAATTTCAGAAGGAATTCAATGGTGTAGTCAAAATGGAGATTTGAGAAGCATATTTGAGGGCTAATGGTAGAATCCCATGTTTGTGATTAATTATTGGCCTGAACTTCAAGGCATACTTGCACATGTCAGAAGATGGTCATGTTTATACTCTAAATTTGTAGAATTCCAAGACGAAGCTATTGAGATGGAGTATGTTGTAGCTTGAGTAGAAAAATTTAAAGCCAGTGGTTGGATCTCATGTTTTACCGTCATTGTTTGGCACACTTAACAAGGTGAGTTTACACTCTCTATAAGGTGGTCAAGTGTACACTTAAAATTCAAAGAATGATTAGAAAACTTTGTTGGTGATGTGTTAGGCATGTTTTCAGAAACATTGTTGTCGCCTTAGCACAAGAACAAAAGTAATCTTTATGTATTTATGATTTTTGTTTCTTTTTGGATAATGCAAAGGGATGAAGGTATGTTGCAAGTGTGGCTTGTTGGGGCCCGACCCAAGTTTAGAAGTGATTTAGCCAAACAAATCCTGAAACTACTGGCCCTTTCGGCAACAATCCGCGGTGCACAGATTGAAGTCTCACTGAGGTAGTATGGGAGGGTGCTGGAACTAGGTTTCCACACTCTAGGGATGTCGTGATGAAATCTAAGAAGTTCGCGAACCAAACCTGCACGCTTGCACTGCTCCGCGCGGCCGTCTGTCCTTTACAGCTTGTGCAACTATTTCCGCGCAGCTTTGTAAAGAGCGCAGAGAGGCGTTGTCTAGATCCTTTATCCTTACTGTGCTATTATTATAGATCTTAACTTAATTGTGTGGGCCCAATATTCTAATTAATCATTCGACATTCATAACAAGTGCACACAATCATAAAACTGTAAAGAGATGCATAAATATAACAGAAGCATAGACACACATATTTCAAAATCATCTTATCTTTTATTAATTCTCTGTCCAAGTACAATCCCAACTCTACCCTCGCACTCAGCTGCAGGGGTCCGCGCACTCAGTTGCAAACTTTCGTAGGCCTCCATGCACTCGGTTGTGGAGCCTCTACCTATCACTATGACCCAATACCTCAATATCTACATCTAGCTTCTAATCATGCCTTCGTATCTATCTATTACTTCTCAGAACTAAGAATTCCTTTACACTTAGAGTCTCGCTCTATTTATACAATCCCATGGTTTGCAGACCATGGGTAGGCTGACACACTTTACATTAAATTACATTATCTTAGGGTGAACAACCCTATACTCTCGTCCTTCAGGCCCACATTTTGCGGGGTCTTTACATTACATTTGACCAAAATTCAGGCTTCAAGCACCAAAAACATGTTATGGGGGGATCCACTACCCAATAGGCCCCCAGCACAATCATCGTGACTCATCCTGAGTCACGATGCTGGTGTGGCAATCTTTACGTGAAGTCCATCTAACTGTGGTTGTGCTGCGCGAGGATCTATAACGCACCATGCTGCCGTCATCTAGATCTGCGCCATCCCTTCTTCTGAATTATCTGCATCTGACTTCATTTTCTACTTTGATGTCAGCTTCTAGTACCTGTGTTTATAGTCCTACACCTCTGTTCAGCTTGTCGAGTCACGAAGATTGTGCTTCCTACAAATAGTCAGGTGGTCACACCACTGGTGTGAGGCTTGAAGTCACCTTCCAACCCGGTCCGCGGGACCTCCTTAATTATCATTGCGCTAGTCAACGCCTCACTTTCTTCCTTAGATGGTGCACTTCCCTAGTTACTTTGTTTGATAAGGTGTGATCGCAGCCATGGTAACAAAGCCAGAAATTCTCGACGGAAATCTTCTAATGTGGTGGTATGGCTTCCCATATCTTGTCCTGTCCTTCTATCAACATGACATGTGTGTGCGATTTCGGTTTCCAGTTTTCTGATTTCCACATCCATTAACATGCTTTTTTGCTTCAGTCGTACCCGATCTTGTTCGAGTTCATGAAATTTCAAGTTCCCTCATCGAATGGCTTCCTGTAACTACATAATTCCTTTACCCAGGTCCTCGCATACTATCCCAACTGTGGGAGTTGTTTTAGGGGGATTTTTCTCTGCTCTTATGGTTTTGTCTCTTCTCTTCAGTTTTGGGATCACTTCCACGGTTCGGTTTTCGCTTATGGCCCTATAGGCCCATCGAACCACTAGTATGCGCAGGTCCTAGTCAGTTCGTCTCACCTGGAAAACTCTGTTAATGATTCTGCATAGCTTTATGAATGCTCCGACATGGAATATTTGTGGTGTGCATTGCTTTTCCTACTACCATGTTTGGTTCTAATTTTCTATCCTTAGTCTGGGATGTGCTTGCACATCATGTGTCTGCACCCATCGACACAGGTGGGCTTTCAAGCTGCTTCATCTAGCTTCCCAGCTCTCATTCAATGTTGTGGGCTTCCGAATCATAAGCGCATCCATCTCCTACATTCACGCTAGTTTACAATGGTCTTCTGATGTGTACTCCACCATCGTGAGGGTGTAACGCGGAGTGCCCATTCCAACGCACCATACCATTGTTATTCTCGTACTGCGCTTTCAAATTTGTCCAGGAATTCATCCACCACCATCACCCCATCATAGGTTGGTAGTTCCCTTGCCTCTGTGACCACGCAACACAGTGATCTAATCATCATGTTGAAATTTAGCATTGTCACTTTGTGCAACCTATTTTTCCAGTGTTCTACTTCTTGATCTGAATCTGAAGTGTAGGAACTGTCATAGTCCCATGATATTCTCCCATATGTAGTTGGGTTCACTCGATCCTGGTCTCGCGCCGTTATTTGGTAAATACAATCTAGCTCATCGTCACGCACTGGTTCAATGTAACGCACTCCCTCGGCTGGGTCTAGCAGAACTACTATGTGTAGGGACTTTTTCTCGAATATCATCTTCCGCTTCTTCAGGTTAATGACTCCATTCATATCAATGGACTAGTCTATTCCTAGCAACGCGGGATAAAGATTTCTGCCATTGACAATCTCTATTACTTCAAAGTTCGTCTATGTGCTCGCACCTTTGATATCAACTACTATCCCTTGCAACCTCCCCATAGGCAAAATGTTCTGTTGGTTTGCCATTCATAATTGAATAGGGGACCACTGTAATGTGGGCTTGCCCATACGTTCCCATGTTTTCTTCGGTAATACATTCCCATTTGAACCCAGGTCTAGGATTACCTAATCCATTTCATATTCGTCAATCTATGCCATGAATCTCATTTCCCTCCCAGTGCGCAATGCATGCTTTCCTAGTTTCCGGACTACGCATGGTTCCCCTGACCTTGTGCACCTAGTGATCAACTCTTGTAGTCCCTTAACTTCCTTATTGTCGCATAATAGTTTCATGCATGTCTCCAAAAAGGTAGTAAGCATAAAAGGATCCATCCCTAGCTCTGGTTGATCCTTAATACCTGAAGTAGAGGCCTCCACAAAGCTCTTCTTAGCTTCCATGAACGTGTCCTTTGCACGTTCTAAGTCAAACTTAGGTTCCTTTGTAGGAGCCTTGCAAACCCATGTATCTTTCTCAGGCTACTTCCCCTTATCCTCCTCCGTGGTTGCACCGCTTCTAAGAATCATGTTCACATTTGGGTCTTCTTCGCACGGTTCAGACCTCATCATTTGGATATTCTGAGTTGAAGGAGGCTGGAATACCCCTTTCTTGCGCATCTGTGCGATCAACGTAGGAGAATCCCTTACTTCATGATTGAACTGGGCACAGTATGAGCAGGATATTTTCATTGGGTTGGTACAATCATGGGCGTAATGCCCTGGTCCACCATAAATGTAACAAATTAAATCTCTGCAACCCCTTCCTAGTCCCATTCCTCCTCGTCCTGGACTTCACCCCTGAAATCCAACAAGTGCCATCCCCGCAGCTGGGTCGAGGGCTCACATTTCTATCTACATCATATATGCAGGGGTCCAATCCATCGTTAGCTGGTAGCTGTGACAAGTATGCTCATCATGCCCTATCGACCTATAAAAATTATAAAACAGCTGTTGTGGAGTCTATGTATACTTCTGCAACAAATGACAGCTATCCATCTTGTGTTTTCCTCCTATCTGACAGATAGTGCACCATAACATGGGTGTCACACTCGACCCTACTTGTGCCTCCAGTCTCAAAGGCATTGGCCCCCCTCCTACCAAGTAGTTCACGAATACTAGACATTTGTCTTTGTCATGGCCATGGCCTTTGCATTTTATGCACCACACTTGCTCTCGCGCCTCTGGCTGCGGAGCCATGTCCTGCTTCAAGCTCTGCATTTCCAGGCAGAGATTCTGTAGTTGAGTGTGGATTTTTTGAACTCCCAACCCCAGATCTTGTATCGGTGTTTCATGCAACCTCATTGCCATTTCCAACACTTCGGGCTAGGTAGAAAGTTTCTATTGTGATAGTGTCGTCCTCAGGTGCGGTGTCAGAGATGCCACAATCCATGCCCAATGTTGTGCATCTGTGAGCATCATATTAGCCTTGCGGATCATACTCTTCAACCATTGATCTAGATCCCAAGGGGTCATGCCTGGAAGCATCACGATCTCTTTAAGTCTGATGATTGACTGTATCTCTGATTTCGGGTGACTAAATTCTCTATTCATTGCATTCTAGATCTCTGCTATTCCTGCATTTGTGTGATCATTAGAGTTCTTGATATACCATGTCAACGCGTGATCTTGCAGTGTGCTCAGCAATGTAGCCTTCTTAATGTTGTCATCTGTGACCCCTTGCGCTCCCCACACTGCTCTTACCACGAACCAGAACTGGTTCAGATCCTCATTCCCTACTCCTCTGAATACAGGTAGCTTGATCACGCTCGTCATGCTGAATTGTAGGTTTGGTGGAGATGGAGTGGGGGGAGATGGAGGTGAAGGAGGTGAAGCGTGTGGTGGCATGGGTGGAGGTGGTAACTGTGGAATGTGTTGTCTTATCAAACTGACCGCACTTCTCAAAGAGACCTGAGTGAGCTCCTCCTCGCTCTCTCGTAAAGGTGAAATTAAGGGATTGTTTCCTAATTACCCAATACCTTTGTAGATCTTTTCGCTTCACGTCATCCCAAACATTAATGCATTCACATAACCCACTTTTCACATAACAACGTCTTAATCTAGGTATTCAAAGAGTTAATGTACTTACCTCATCGCCCCTTGAGAAAATGTCATTTTGCTTCATTGTAACTCATAGTTGTGTCTATCATAAACTCAATGATAAATCTTCCTATTATCCGGTCGAGCTAACGGTCCACAGCTCACGCGATATTATCTCTTGATGCCTCTAGTTTGCGCACTAATTCTAGATTCCACACTATCGGTTGGTCGAGATTACATCTTCTCTAGATGTCGGCTAACCTCACGATCCACTCATATAGTTCAGAAGGACAGGACACGAAGAAGATATCATGGATTTCTGTATACACTTAATGATCCAACCACCTTTTCTCGAATACCTGCGAAGTTTTGTTTTCTTGCGTCATGAACTCATGAATCTTCTTGTCCAACCACTCTTCAATTTCCTTCTTTGTTGGGTTCCAATGGCACGACATCAGACATCCCATAGGTAGATCTCGGTCTCGGCAAGGGAACCACTTGTTGGCTTGTTGGGGCCCGACCCAGGTTCAGAAGTGATTTAGCCAAACAAATCTAGAAAGTACAGGCCCTTTCGGCAATAATCCGTGGTGCACGAACTGAGGTCTCACCCGAGGTAGTATGGGAGGGCACTGGAACTAGGTTTCTGCACCTTAGGGATGTCTTCATGAAATCTAAGAAGTTCACGAACCAAACCTGCATGCTTGCACTGCTCTGCGCAGCCGTCTGTCCTTTGTAGCATGTGCAACTGCTTCCATGAAGCTCTGAAAAGAGCGCAGAGAGGTGATGTATAGATCCTTTATCCTTACTGTTATATTATTATAGACCTTAACTTAACTGCGTGGGCCTAATATTCTTATTAATCATTGAACATTCATAAAAAGTGCACGCAATCATAAAACTATAACGAGATGCATAAATATAATAGAAGCATAGACACACAATATTTCAGAATCAACTTATGTTTTATTAATTCTCTATCCAAGTACAATCCTAACTATGTCCTGTGCACTCAGCTACAGGGGTCCGCGCACTCAGCTGCGGACTTTGCTAGGCCTCCTCGCACTCAACTATGTAGCCTCTACCTATTACTACAACCCAATACCTTAATATCTACTTCTAGCTTCTAATCATGCCTTCACATCTATCTATTACTTCTCAAAACTAAGACTTCCTTTACAATTAGAGCCTCACTCTATTTATACAATCCCATGGTTCGTGGACCATGGGTAGGCCGACACACTTTATATTAAATTACATTATATTAGGGCGGACAAACATAGACTCTCACGCTCCGTGCCCACATTTCGTGGGGTCTTTACATTACATTTGACCAAAATTCGGGCTTCAAGCCCTAGAAACATGCTATGGGGGGATCCGCTGCCCAACAGGAAGTTTTGGTGTTATTTGTATGTTGTAGAAAGGTAGCAAGATATGAATGATTATAGGGAATTAATCATTTAAGCCTTTGTACACAAACCGAGGTGGTGTGGTGGTGAGAAAAGGTCACTTTGACACTTCATAAAAAAAATAGCCATGTTTGTAGTTATTTGTCTCAGAATTGCGAGACTAGTATGATGAGGTTTGAATATGAACAAAATATAAAAGAGGACCTGTTAGGATTCTAGGAAGCTCTCCTAGATTGTAGCTTGGAGATGCCTGGTAACATATAAATTAAACTATTGTTGCAAGGTTTAATGGAAGGAATGATGGTTTGGTTCAATCCAGATAACCACTTCTACTCTGTTTCACTCCAGACATGCATGAACACCCTCAAACTACAAGGTTTTAGACCACCAATGCTCAAAGTTTAGATATTAGATGAATATGGAGAATACTAAGCACACCAGCAGATACAAAAGACCATGTGATGGATGGTTGCAACTAGTACAAGAACCTGCAAATCTAATCTATTCATGCAAAGACAAGATGACAACTCTCCCGCATTAGATAGAAAGAAACTTGAGAAACCTATTCAATGATGCATTCAAGATTCTAACATAGAGATAAGATGATAGTTATCTAGTGCTAAACATCAAGAGATCAAGAACACAACATATCAGGTACAAGCTTAGAACAGAGGAAAATGGAAATTGAGTAGTTAACAGCAAAAGAAGCTTGTATTTTCTAATGAAGATGAGACACTGTAAGTGACAAAATGTCTACAGTCTCCAGAAGTTGAACCTTACATAAAATTCCAAAATTGATTACATCTTGCTCTTGGATATTTATAAATTTACATTACAATGGCACCTGGCCATTTAGGTATGGAGGGATCTTAATTGACCACCAACTACATTTAGTTGTATGATGGGTCCCTGAATGAGGTTGCTTGCTTTACTATGAAAATCCGATCTATACAATTGCTGGGCTATCCTTTAGGCGGTTGGAATGCTTGAAGCAGTGAAGTCCATGACTGATAAATTCTATTATAGAGCTGTGCTATGTCCTTTTCTCCTTTCGGCCATGCTTTCTGTTTAATGTGGTTGTTGGGGATATTACTGTAACCGATCTTGGCAGAGCTCATCATCTCCTTCTTCGAGCAACATAATGGTTATAGGACGTGGGATGCATGGGTACGCGGACAGTCGAGATATGAGAGAGATGACCATCAGATCGAGGAAATGGATGGTAGAAATGGCTCGATGGAGGCTATTGGTAGGAATAGGAGTGCAGTGTTTTAGGGCCATTGGATCTTTTAGCAGACAGATCGGATGATCATCAGGCAACTGAGTTGCATGGGCGTTTAACAGGCAAGGGCGGTTTGGTTTGGCTGTAACGGTTTTCATTACACCGCTTTCGAAGGCTAAGTGGTAATGGCTCGGGGTCATGCGATTCCACTCAATGAGCGACATGTAGCAGCAGATGAGAGAGAAAAACTGCCCTCATCGCATGCTATCGCTCGATCAAGTTGCCTGCGTGATGTATGCAAAGACCATTAGATCTAGCAGAGATGATCTGCCGGTGGAAATTGGTCGAGCGGGTCACCTTTATCGGGTGCGATGTGGGTCGTTAGATTGTCGGGGAATGATCAATGGAAGGAAAGCGATGAGGGTTTTATGAGTGCGTGAGGGCGTATGCGTAAGGTTTTATGGTTGGTTTGGCTTTGCACTTAGAGCTGGGGCCAAAAGGGACTTTGTTGGACTTTAGAAGGTTTATTTAGGGAATGGGAAAGGTTTAGAGGTGAGCAGGGTGAAGGAAGAATGGGAAAAGTGACCAATGTGAGCCCCCTTTGGACACAACCAAACAAACCATGGTTCTTTTTTACCTTAGAAAGTCAGCTCTGCACAGCAGAGCTAACACTCGCTCCTTCTGGGGATGAAGACCTTCCTGTGAGGTTTCAAGAACCGTAGACGAATGCCTTTCATACAAAAACAAGATCAGCAATATTTCCTAATGTTTCAATGGGCATGGATTCTAATTAAGCCTACACTAAAACTTGTGAAAAGAACATATTTACAATGTTGAGGCCTAAAGGCCTTAATTAACATAAACTTTCGAAAACCGCCCATTGATTGGGCCATCAAAAATTGTTTCTCCTTCCATACTTTGCACCATGAAAGTGTTGTTCCCCTAGACCTAAGCAATGACAAAAGGTTTAGTCCACAAAGCATCAGACTTCCCATGCTTGCCATTCTTTTCCTTCAGTGCATCCCATTTAAGAACCAAGTCTCCAATTTTAAAATTGTCCATCTTTTCCTTTCTGTCAAAGGCTTCCTTGATTCTTTTTTGATGTGCTACAAACTTTTCAATCAATCGATCTCTGATTTGATGCACTTTAGCCAAGTCAGTAATCATCTTTGCCATGTCATTTTCCTCATTCTTCTCATCCTGCAAGAACTTGGCCATAAGGAAGGTCAACTAGATTGGGAATACAGCCTCAGTGCCATATACCAGCTTGAATAGAGAATTCCTTGTGGATTTCTTGGTGGTCACCCTGTCGGCCCATAATGCAAACTTCAGTTTGGAATCCCAGTCCCTTTTGTTGTCTTCCAGCAGCTTTTTGATTATCCTTATCAGGATTTTATTAGATGATTCTACTAGACCATTACCTTGAGGGTAATATGAGGTGGAATGCACTAGCTTAATGCCCATTGAGATGCACATGTCCACCAACTCTTTTTTCCTGAAGGCTGCTGCATTGTCTGTAAGTAATTTGTGTGGATAGCCAAATCTGGTGAAAATGTTTTCTGTCAAGAACTTCATGACAACATGGTGATCAAATTTCCTAGCAGGGATGGCGTCAATCCATTTAGTGAAGTAGTTAGTGGCTACTAAGATCCATCTGTGCTGGCCACTAGAATTTGGATTAATTTCCCTTATGAAATCCAAGCCCCACTGCTGGAAAGGGCCACTGGCATGTATTGGATTCAAGGGTAAGGACTTCAACTGCTACTTTCCTTCAAACCTCTGGCATTTATCGCAGGATCTTACAAATGGAAAGGCATCAGAAAACAGAGTGGGCCAACAATACCCAGCTCTGAGGATCTTGTGGGTTGTGGTTTTCTAATATTGATGTCCTCCACAGATGCTAGAATGAAACTGATGCATGACCTCCATAGATTGTTCTTTGTCTAGACATCTTAAAAGAATTCTAGATGGATCCCCCCAATAAAGCAAGTTTTCATGAATACAGAACTTGGTTTTTCTGAGCTTAATAGTCCTAGCTTGGCTTGCACTACGACTTGGAGGAACATCTAGCTTCAGCAAAAATTAATCTATTCTAGAATATCATTCACAAGAAGCTATATTCTCAGCCAACAACTGGTCATGTCCTACTATTGCTTCTTCTATCTGTCCATGCTCTGAATTTGTACCCATGAACTTTATGTCAAGCTTTTTGCAATTTTCATCAGCCATTAGCTGAGCAAGGCCCTGGCCCTTGACATGCTTGGTGGGCTTCAATTCTATGTTGAATTCAATAAGCTTTACAATCCATTTAGCCCTTCTTCCATCAACATTTGGCTGTGTTGGGACATCCTTTACTGAAGCAAAGGGCACATATGCAATTACCTTGGAGTGCATAAAGTAGATTCGGAAAGCTTTTAAAGATTTGATAAGAGCATAAGCCTGTTTTTTCGATAATATCATACTGTAGTTCAGCATCCCTTAAGGTTTTTCTGAAAAATGCCACTGGATGCTCTGAATCCCTATCATCTTTCTGCAATAAGACTGCTGCAAGGGTGTCACCGGAAGCAAAGGAGAAGATATGGAACTCCTTGCTATAGTCTGGGCTTATCCAAGTGGGGTCTTCCATAATAACTCTTTTGATGGCTTCAAAAGATCTTCTTGTTGCATCAGTCCATTTGATCTCCGATCCCTTTTTCAACATAGAGGTGATGTGTTTTACCAATTCTGCAAAATTAGGAATAAACCTCCTTACAAAATTTATTTTGCCCAGAAAGGATTGGATATCCTTTTTTGATTTTGGGACAAACAAGGTTTGTATCGCTTTCACTCTCTCTGGGTCAATCTTGACACCTGCAACAGAAACAATGTGTCCTAGAAGCTTGCCTTCTTCTAAAGAAAATTGTGACTTCTTAGGATTCACTGATATCCCAAACCTTCTGCGCTTTAGAAACACTTTCTTCAAATGCTGCAAATGATCTTGATGGCTGCTGGAGTATACTGTTATATCATCCATGGCTCTCTGAAAGGTAGCCCCAACATTCATCAGCCCAAATGGCATCTTGGAGTACATAAAAGTGCCCCAAGGAGTGATGAAAGTAGTCTTTTCTTGGTCATCTGGATGTATAACAACTTGGTTATACCCTGAAAATCCATCCAAGAACGACATAACTTTAGCTTCTGAGACTTTTTGTATCAAATGCTCCATCTTTGGCAGGGGATAGTTACTCTTTCTGGAACATTTGTTCAAGTTTCTGAAATCAACACACAACCTTATTTCTCCACTTTTTTTCCTCACCACTACCAAGTTGGCTACCCATTTTGAATATCTCAGAGGAACTATGATTTTGGCAGCCAACAACTTCTTGATTTCTTTTTCAATCATAGGGAGGAACAAAGGATTGATGGGTCTCAGCTTCTATTTGAAAGGAATGGTGTCTTTCTCCAATGGGATCTTATGCTGGATGATATTTTTTTCATAAGTTTTAAGGTCACTGTATTCCCAGGCAAAGACATCAGCAAATTTCTTCATTAAGGTGCAGTACTCAGAACTTTGGGCAATAGAAAAATGGGTGGATAGATTTATATACTTTGGATGATCTGGACTCCCTATGTTATGCCTATGGACTGCAAGCAACTTTTATTTTTGGGCAATCTTATGAAGCACATCATTATAGTTAAACAACTTCTCCAGAGGAACTAGCCCTTTAGGTATATGATTGCTAGGCAACTGTACAATATTGTCTTGGCCAATTCTGTTCCTTAGCTGGGGCTAGGGACATTTCTCCAAGGTTTCATTCTCTTGATCAATTTTCATTTCAAAGAATTCATCAATGACTTGCAGAAAACTATTTACTTCATTATAATCCTCAAAAACTTTCCAGTGCTGAACATTATCAGGCAAGGATGGTCTATATTTTACCTGGACTTGATAAGGCAATCTAGGAGGCATGGGAGGGATGAACATTCTAGCAGACACAACAAGGGAATCAACAAGCTGATTGGTGAGCTCCAGTATTGTAGCAATAATGCTACAACTCCTGGGGCTTCCTGTCTCTCATTTTATCAACCCGGTTGTTCGTACAAACTTGGAAGCGAAGGTGCTATATGCACAAGTACTAGCTCTTGTCACAGCTGTCACTTGATCAGCTGGCACAAGTCCGCTAGGGCTCAAGCCAACTTCTATGGCTCACAGAAGCAGCTTTATCAATGATGGACGAAAGCTAGCTCAAAGAAGACTAGTCTACTTGACAAAAATGAACTGAAAGCAAACCCAAGCATGTAAACCTAGGAAACCCTAATTTAACCAGTCTAACCTCTATAATGCAATGCATGTGAATGAAACTTCTACCAATGCTGCTGATACCTCTAATAAGTGAAAATGCATGGATCTAAACTACTTGCATCATAAAAGACATGTTTTTGTACTTTTCATTAAGTAGGTGGAATGATTATGATTTTGTGCTTATTAGGATTTGGTTGTGCAAATTGGATGGAGAAGGAAGGAAAGCGTGGGACAGGTTGGGGAGGCTAGGTGAGGTCCCTATGGACCCTTGGCATCCATCCACAGAGGTTTTCCACGTTCAGAAGCTCGGCAATCGCGTGAATGACCTCCTACAGGATACTCAGAGGTTTCTATAGGATGTCTCTAAACTGCTACAGGATGATCTACCGTGAAGGATTGAAGTGATGGAAGAGTGATTGGATGATAAGAAGAGATATGTGAGGTAGGGACAAGGCTGGTGATGGCTCAGAAGTAGAGGGATGAGATGGGGAATGTAGGGAGTATGTTGAAGTGATGTCAAGGAAAGGTTGAGGAATGAAGCTACGTGAGGAATGGAAGACTTTAGGAGAGGATAGAATGAAGTGAGGGTCGAGGAGATATGGTTGCATGCGTGATCGAGATGGAGGTAATAGTAGTGGAACGGGAAAGAGAGGAGTGTAAATGAAACAAATGATTATGACTGTCACCAAACCGAAAATACATCAACCTAAATTACTTATGCCCAGAATTCAATGAACAGCAATCCAAAACGTGAGGAGAAATATGCGTGAGGCTGTGATGAAAGTATGTGTGCAGGTGTGACTGACAAGGAAGCATCTAATCAAGACTAAGACTGTATTGCAGCAATCATTAAGTAAAGTAATGCGTATTTTTGGTGGCTAGTTATGGACTGCACCCCAATCTTCAAGAGAGATGGCAGTGAGCCTTAACAACCATTTTG
>APFE031675133.1:0-27954 GCA_000404065.3 Pinus taeda
AAAGACCGGAAATTATAAATGTAATTTTACCAACAGAAATTTCTCATAAATGAAAAATAGTTATGATAATATTTAAAATATTTGAGGACAACATTGTTATAGCCATGCTAGCATTATAATGCTCCATGCTGCCGGATAAAAAAATTCTTATTCCTTAGAAATATATGTTTAATCAATATCAACACTTCTCAAATAAAATTAGTTGATTTCTTTTTGAGAAAGAAACAAAAGGGTGCCACATAAAAAATTTCTTATTACTTAGAGATATATGTTCAATCAATATCAACAGTTTTCAAATAAACTTATTTGATTTCTTTTCTTAGAAAGAAAGAAAAGGGTGCCAGATAAAAGAATTCTTATTCCTTAGAGATATATGTTCAATCAATATCAACACTTTTCAAATAAACATAGTTGATTTCTTTTCTGGGAAAGAAACAAACCGTTTTATTATTGAATTCTTTTTCGAGAAAGAAAGCCAAATGTTTTTAATCGTTATAGATATCATCTTCAATCAATATCAATTTTTTTTTGGAAATATACTTTATTAAGTTCTTCTCCAAGAAGAAAAAATATTTTTAACCTTACAGATCTTGTGTTCAGTGAGTATCAATTGTTTTGTTTTTTGAATAAAAGATATAGGTTCAGTTTAATTATTTTCCATAAAAGAAACAAAATAAATCACACTGGTTGGTTTGAAATGGGTGGATAAAAAATTGTTTATGTGATTCCGCCAAAAACTCTTTAAACAATATTTTTGTTGTTAAATTCTTTTTGGAAAAAAACAAAATATTTTTAATCTCTAAATATATCATCTTCAATCATCATCAATATTTTAGTTTTAGTTTGGAAATATACTTTGTTAAATAAGAACTAGATACTTTTTAATCATCACAGATATCGTGCTAAATTAGTATCAATATTTTTTTGGATTATGCTTCGCTGTATTCTTTTGTTTTTTAATCAACTTTTTTAACTTTCACATGTATCATTTTCAATCTCTATCCACATTTTTTTAATATGCTTGGTTTATTTCTTCTCGAAAACGTTTTTAGATTCTTAAATATTTTTTTGAAATATTCTTGGTTGAAGATTACAGAAAAAATTAAAAAAAAATAAAAATACTTTTTTAAATCCATATATATATATATAAGGGGCAAATCACCACCAACATTTTCTAAAAAGGGAAAAAGATGCTAAATCGTCATCTTTGTTAAAGGATTATAGAAGGTCCAATCTAGAGAGCTAGTACCATTTAAGGCATTTTAAGTCGGTTCCTTTCAAAGCTCGAAAGTTTACACCGCCTACTTTCTACATGCTTCCTTACCAGTCCTAACACTTTTTGAAATAGAATTTTAGGGAGATTGTTTGAAAATGAAGTTTAGACATATCCCAAATTTTAATTAAATTTTTAATTATAATGTTCTTATAATTTATTTCTTAGGTAAATATTTTTTTTAATAATATTTTTATTTTCATAACATGAGGATTAGTGAGCTAGGAAAAAGTAATTGTTTAACCATTTTTTTGTTAAGGAAAAGGTGGATGACATTTTTATAACAAACCTACATGTATTTATCATGATTTTTCTTTTATACCGTAGTCTATTTTCTCCCATGCTTAAGGGTTTATGTTTTTTATAACAAACCTACATGTATTTATCATGATTTTTCTTTTATACCGTAGTCTATTTTCTCCCATGCTTAAGGGTTTATGTTGGTTGAAATTATTTCAGGAAAGAAATTGTATTATAAAAATATATTGAGATATTCTTTGCACCATATTACTTTTTGAAAGTTATCTATGAAGGTGATATTTTTGAGGTAGAAGCATTCCCTAGTGGCACATAAGATGGGAAAGATATGTCATTCATTTGTCTTTCAGATTTGCTGGCTTCCCAGTTTATGAAGTTTGTGGAATATTGAAGTGATGTCAATCCTTTATTCCTCTGTAGGATTCTCAATCATTAGATCATTGATCCTAAACTAATAGTTTTATACTCAATGCATTTCACTAAAACCAATAAGTAAATAATTTCTAAATTAGATAATCATTGTAAGTATTTTTATTGGACTAAGGTGCAAGATGCAATATTAATCTATCTATGGCCACTCATCCTTAGATAATATTGGTATGAATGCTTCTATGTCATTACGATCTCAACCTAGTAAACCAAAGATTGACGTGTCTCATACCACACTTTCCTTTGCTCATTCTCCATTCTAAATCAAATTGTACTATCAATAAACTCCATTTGTTAATGTATGCATAAATTGACCATCATTAAATGCTTTCATACCATTTTTTGAACATCAATAAGAGAGAAATCCATGCGTATAACCTTCAACTAGCACGTCTCTAATCCAAAATGTGTAATGGTAGGGTGAATGTTGGAGTCCAATACATGAGATAGAAATTAAAAGAATGGTTTGATGATTAAACTCTTTGGTTAGTGGCACAATTTTCAACTCCTTTGCTTGAGACAAAATGACAAATATCTAAACATTGATTTGTAGGTACAGGAAGACTAACCCAAATAAATAGGAGACCATGGGTGTATTGGGTGGGTATATGATCCCTAAGCACCTAAAAGTGGCCCTGTATGCCCTGTGGAGAGGATTCAATTGTTTATTGTGTAGTATATGGTTTCTCAAATGTCTATAGGTAGAAATTCAATATATGGAAAGAAAAACTATTGCAAGTAGTAGTTATGGAAGGAAACAATAACTTTTTTCCCTTCTATAATAATTAGTAAATAAGTAAAATAGAGTTGAAAAATCTTTAGAACAATGCAACAACCATCTCATCTAAACTATTGATCTTGGATATTAAATATGAGCCAATAGTGTGCATTCCATAGCTATTTTATTTTTTCATGGCTAATAAAAATGGAGACGTCAGGAAAGAAATCAAGAAATTTCGATTAAATAAATATCCACACCATTTGATTATGAGGAAGCAATTACAATACAAAGTCTTGTCCATAAATGATTAAATGCAACCTAACACAAAATTAAAGTAAAACATAGAGAAAATTGATTGCACATGAACACAATGCTTACTTTTCGAATCCAAATGGGAAAACCAACATTAGATTAGCTTGGGCTAGGTAATTTATTTCTTAGCAATGTGTAGGTTATAGTAACATCAAGTTCTTTGGTCCATTCACAATCCTTAGATAGGAACGTGGTAGTATTTCTACTCACTCTCATCCAAATAATCTCTCTTGCTTTGAGGTACAAAAGTAATTAGGAGAACAACTAGGGGGTTAAGTGGAAGGCTAGGCATCCCCTTCTTTTAACTTCCTCTAGCCAAGTGTTTCTTTATCCTCTCTTTTTTTTTTTAATTGCATTTGAGAAGTAATGTCAAATGTTTTTATTTGCAAATAAACAATTATTTATTTATTTTTAAGATGTTATTTTTTCTTTGGTTTATATTACTTGTTCTTTCATTGAAAGTGTTGATGGGCCTCCACATTGTCTATCCTAGAGTCCCATCAATGACACTTTTTGACCCTTGTTGTATCGATGATACAACGTTTCACCTTACCTATAAGGTATTTTTTTAAGGATTGAAATCTTATTCCAATTTATAGTATTATATGTGACTATTCTAGTTTGAAAAGTCACACATATAGAATGTAGGCGAATATTCAATAAAAGACATGTAATATACTATTATAGTTGGTAAAATGTTAGCAAATATCATCCATTTAATCATATATAGGTAAAAAAGAATGGTGAATTTTTAATTAAATGGACAAATATTTGTTTTAGAAAATGTCCAAAAACTAGTCAATTAGTGGAATTTCACCCATAAGATTTCCTTGCTTGCCTAATATAAAATAGTGTTTTTCAATTAACTTATGAGTTGATTGAAATTGTCAATCATATAGGCCTAATTCTTATATTCATGCTTATTTTATTGGTATAACATGCATATCAATGTGGCACGTTGAATCCCAACACCTAAGAAAATAAGAATTGTATCTTCTTACCTACCATCATCTTGCTATTAGATATTAAAGAAAATTCAAAATCCAGGTAATGAAAAGGCAGTCATCAAAGTACACATATCCTAATCCAAGAGGGCTTGGGGAGAAAATCCCTAAAATACCTCCTTGATTAATGAGTTAAACTCATCAAAACTAATAGTATAAATAAAAAAAGGGTCTAGCCCTAGGGAGGGATCAAATTAGACTTGAAATCATTTTGTAACTTTGTCATTTTGTTGATAGAATTTTCATAATTTTAATCTCTATTCCACTACTATACTACATTTTGTTACTTGGTGAACAAGATTTACTTCTCTAATCATTGTTTTTCTTTAAGGATTAGTGTACTACTTCGATAGGGCCCATTCAAGAGGGCTCATTAACCCTTCTTTACCATTAATTTAAGTATTTCAATTTCTATATCAAACTTTTTCTATTCTATAATTGTTAACATGTTTAAAATAAAATTTTGTTGGTTAAATATTTTTTCCTTATTTCCTATAGATGAGTTACATTCATTAAGAGGATTATCTAGTTTGGTATTCTTGTCACTAGAACTCTATTCCAAAATTATTAGTCATGTTTTTATTACCATAGGTCATGGTGCATTAGTTTTAGAAATAATAGCAAGTTCTCTCTATATTCTATGAAATCTCATATAGTACTATACATTTTGTTTTAGGTCTCTTACAATTCCTATAGAAAAACATAGTTTTTATTTCTTATAACAGCCTCGCTCAATGTTTGATTTTTTCTAGGTGTAAAAGTGATGGCATTGGGCTACATTTATTTATAATGGGTTAGCAGTTTAGTAAAAAGCCTTAAATATTTCTACAACAGATTAATTTCAATTCAATAATGCTCTATGTTATGCAGTAACTCAATTACTTTGATTTAAGTCTTTCTCATGCAATAGTTTAGTCACCAAGTAGCTGTTTGTCATCCTCATGCAATAGTTTCCTTTAAGTAAAATATTTTCCTAAATAGTTGTCCATTGATTTTAGTGTTTCTAACATTCAATACTTAGTTTAATTTTCAATCCTCATGGTACAATGGTTTAGATTTAAGACGAGAACAAAATTAAATATAGATTAAAATCAAAACATAGAGATGCAATGAGACTAAACTTCAATTAATAAATAGAAATGCTAAAAAAAAATACATGTATAATGAAAGAAACTAACTTGAACAGTGGTAACTTATCTTTGAGAAGAGATGTGATGGTTATGTGCCTTCCTGAATTATGTTACACTGAGGCTTAGAGGCCTTTTCATCGAGAATAAACAATGAGAATCCTTAAACATCCAAAACCCTAACCCTAAGAGATGAAGTGACAAAGGCTTAGGGCCTCAATGGGGTAAGTCAGAATGTCAAATTCCTGGGGTTGTAACTTTGCCATATGAGCTTCATTTGGTGTGCATGATAGCCCTTTAGAAATTTCTATATGAGAAAAACAAATTTCAACTACAAACATCATCAAAATTCTCATATTTTCCCATGTCCTCAAAAAGCTCTCATACTTCAAGACCTAAAAACTGTCAAAAATATAAAATTGCCAAAATAGGAAATTATGTTGTGATCCAAATGGAATAGGTGGGTGGCCACCAATACCCACCTAGATCATTACTCCCCCCATAGGAAGCAATGGTCCCCATTATGTTGAGTGCATCCATGAGATGGGGAAATCCTATTGAACTTGGTCCTCAGTGAGCCACTTTCCCTTGTGCAAGAGTTGGTATGCTTTGACAACTCTATATACATGGATCCTCTGTTGGTGAGTTTTCTTAATATGTGTGTCCATGATCTGATCAATTTTGGCATTTTCAATTCAATCTAGGTTAATATTTTTCTATGTCATTTATTCAAAAATTTCTTATATGTCCAACAATGGTGGAAAGTAGGGCCAAAGGTGATCCACATTAAATAGTGGGTGCAAGACAAAGAATGGCGGAATAATCAACTCAAAAGAATTTTCACCAACCACCTTGGTTATGGTTTAAGTTCCATAGCATAGTGAATGAATATTTTGATGTGCTCCTACAAGGTGCTTCTTCTATAAATGTAATTAAACCTTACCTCCCACCTGAAACATGTGAGGCACCTAATGTTGATCATGACATTTTTTTTACCTAGAATTGGATTTGTGAAATATATCATGGACCTATTGGTGAATGTGCTAAATTTGATCAATAAACTTGGTAGTTTTGTCAACTTCCTATTAAAGGTGTGCAAATTATGCATGATTATTGTAGGGGGCGTGCAAGATCAATGGGACACAATGGTTGAAATCCTAGGCCCACCTAAAAGGGGATGTGGCTAGTTGAGCTATGAATAGCTCTCTTATAATTGTGTTGGACATAAGGAAGATTCTCATCCCATTTTCATGTATGTTTGGAGTTGTAAATTTGCAATATGTGCATGATCATCCTCTTGATGACCTTTTTTTCGCCATCAGTCTAGGGGTGGAAGGAAATGAAATTTGTGAACTTGGCGTCCAACAATGACTAAATTATTGAATAGAATGAAATTAGGAATCATTTATCTCGATATGATCCCAAAATGTGTCCACACCCATTTGAGGAAGAGCTTGGAAATGGCTTGTGTTGTGCTACTCATCTTGTAGGCTTCCAGAATGGCCATATTAGAAAATCTATCAACTAAAAAAAATACATAGTCATTACCATGCGTGGTACAAGGAAGGCCAAACATATATTCCATCAATATGGTCCTTAGGTCAGTTAAGAGTAGGAAGAGACGTGTATAGGTATTTCTTCTTAATGGTGGATTTGGCAATGGCACAGGAAGTCTAGGATTTGATACACTTGCCAACATCCTATCATAGTTTTGGCCAATAAAAATACTTTTGTAGTACTACCACTATCTTCTCCACACCAAAGTGCCCTGTGACTTGACTGTAATGTGCCTCCCTAATAAACTTAGAGTGCTCTCTTGAAGGAACATAAAGGTGTCTCAAGTAGCACAAGCTTCCATCTTGAAGGTGGAAGTATGGAATTAGCTTGCTACACAATCAAAATATTGTAGGTGGTATAAAATTATAAATAATATTCTTATATCTATGGCCATTCATAGGTCTTGTTCCCATAAGAGTTGAGAACTATGTTCAATGCCACAATCAGGTGTCAATCGAGGGATTATGCTATGTGACTGGTGTTATCATTCTTGTATTTAATGTTCAAATGGAATTGTTGCAGATATATTTATGATGACGATGATATTTAAAACTTCCCTTGTGTTTACATAAACTAAAGAGGCGAGTGATCCATGTGGATGATCATCTCCTTCCCAAAAATATAAAATTTTCATTATCGGCAAGCCTGATTTATAGAATACATTTCCTTATCATAGGTGGGGTACATTTGGACAGTATTATAAAGTGTGTCACTGTGATAATCCACAATATACTAATAATGAGTGAAGACTACACCAATAGCATAGTCAAAGGCATATGTCTCAATCTAAAATGAATGTTTCAAATCTCGTGACGTGTGGATTAGTACAAAGAAAAGGTGATTTTTTAGTTCAATGAATGCCTTCTATTATGACTTAGACCAAACAAACTTTTATTGTTATTCACCCTTGTTAACTTGATCAAAGTTTATAGGGATATGAGAGAACCCCAACATGAATATTCAATAGAAATTAGTAACCCCCAAGAAGTTGTGAAGTTGTATTAAAGTCATTGGTTCCATCTAATATCGAAACAGTTAGATCTTAGTTGGATCCATATGCACACCTTTCTCATCAATTATTTAACGTGGATATTAGACCTGGTCCATTTGAAAGGATAAGTTATCTCGGTTAGCACATAGCTTATGCAATAGAAGAGCATGAAGGACCTATTGAATATGTTGCAACCTCTCTTTGTAGCTCTTGTTCAAGGTAAGGATATCATCAAGATATATAACCATGAATGGTTTGGTGGAAGGCAAAAATATGTCATCCATTAGCCTCATAAAACTTGCATGGGAATGCGTCAAACCAAAACATATGACCAACCACTCAAAGAGACCCTCCTTGGACTTGAAGATAGTCTCCCATACATTTGTGGGTTCTATTGGAACTTAGTGATAGCTGGACTTCAAATCAATCTTGTTGAAGTACTTTACCCCCTTGAGTTGGTTAAGAAGTTCATCAAAGCATGAAATGGGGTATTTGTTCCTGACTATGATTTTGCTTAGAGCCCAATAATCAATGAAGCACCTCTAGGTTTGATCCTTCTTCTGCATGAGTACAACTGGTCTTCTCAAGGTGAGAGGATTGGTTGGATGTAACCCTTTTGTAGAAAATCCTAGATTCGACGCTTAATTTCCTTATTTTCCAAAAGATATTAATGGTAGATTGGCCCATTAGGTAGAGGTGCATTGGATGTTAGATTGATCAAATTCTTAACTCGATAGTATAAAGGTACCCCTATGGGTGAGGATAATATTTCCCTGTACCCTTCCATGACCTTATCCACTTACTACTACTACAGGGAGGGGCCCTTTCTAGAGGCCATGGATATTGTTGCATTTCTTAGCAGAGACAAAATAAATGGTAGCATATGGGGCTACCTCTAGTATCTTGTAGATTTTTCTGCCCAAATTAATAATCACAGTACAAGGTTTGAACTCATAGACAACATGATTGTTACACAAGTATGGTTGGCCTAATAAAACAACACAAAATTCAGGGGGAGAAACATCACACAATACCTCATCTATGAAAGGCTTGATATTGTATGAGGTGGCATTGATGACTAACTAAGAGGTATATCGCCCTTGGTGGAGCCACCTGATGGTGTATGGTTGCGATTTTGGTGTTATCAGCAAGCCCAGCTACTTAACA
Organism: Pinus taeda; assembly: GCA_000404065.3. Classification (NCBI taxonomy): domain Eukaryota; kingdom Viridiplantae; phylum Streptophyta; class Pinopsida; order Pinales; family Pinaceae; genus Pinus; species Pinus taeda. The sequence continues at coordinate 8,840 of APFE031675133.1, forward strand.
ACCTCTATTGAGATGAGGTTATTTTGAATCCCACTATGGGAAATGAAACGAATCAGAGAACCTTTCACCCATACCTTTGAGTGGAAGAGACATTCACCTTACTCTGGATCTTTGGGCTCATGTTTCTTGACCTTAGTGGTGGAAATGGTGGCACTGGGTTCTACATCAATGATTTTTTTCCCTTGTATATTTCTAGCTCATATTCATAACCTGTGTTTGAATCTGAAGCTTTTAGCTCAAACATTAGTGATTTCTTTGCAAGACATTCATTTGTGTTGTGAGTGGGGCTCTTGTGAAACTCACATGACTTTCATTTATATTTTTTTGTTTTTCCATTACTATTGTTTTCCTATGGCTTCAATGGGTTTCCTTGGGGTGTTCCACCTTGGCTCTATCCTTTCTTTTATGTTTTGTGGGTGCCCTTGCCTTGATTCATATTTGCAAGTCCAAAATATTGCTTTGTCTATTTAATTTTCTCCTCGATTTTAATAGCATATCAATATGTTGTGCCAAGTGAGGAGATGTCTAGGAACTCCATTTGCCTAGATTTATTTTTGCATGAATCCATGGTATTTTAGCACCATATGTTGCTAAGAGTCCTTAATACCCAACTTCTTGTGTAAGCTATGAAATACATTCATGAACTCTAACACTTCTTCGTCCCTTTCCTATTTGAGTGAGCTCCATTTTTGTAGGTTTTAACCCTATACAAAATTTACCTGCATACGAATTATAATATCAGAAAATGAACAATAGCAAGAGAATAACACATAGAACAAATACACACTGATATTTTTCCCTGGATCCCAAAATCGAGACTACGAGATTTATTTTTCATTATGTTCCTTTCAATGTTACAATACATATATATACATGCTAAAGCATCCAATACCATGGACCGAAAACCACTGCACCCAAAACCATGTGTGAAAAGCAAGCACAAAACTATGGGTCCAAAAAACATTACCCAGGGCGCTACCCCGGACCCCATAGAGGGGGGTTAAACACCCCCCTCAAACCCTCTTTGAGCCCCCCACTATGCATCGGCACAACAAAGGGTAACCCCCCGATTTAACTAGGGGAGCTAGTCGTGTAATGAATATAACACAACCGTGGTATTTGAGCACCATATGTTGCTAAGAGTCCTTGATACTCAACTTCTTGTGTAAGGTATGAAATACATTCATGAACTCTAGCACTTCTTCACCCTTTCATGTCTGAGTAAGCTCCATTTTACATACTTGTCTTCATAGTTTCCAACAGGGTAATATTGTTCCTTAACAACATCCCAAAAAGAGTTCCAAGATGGTTCAACTAAAAGTAGTGGGGATTCCACCCCTTCCCTTTACTACAGTAATTTTTCCACTAGTCCTTAGCATGGGGGGCTGGCCTTTAGGAGTGAAAAAGTAAATTTAACCATTTATCTAGAGAATATGTATCTATTTGTCCTTCAAATATAGGAAATATCAAATCTAAATTGTACCTTTAAGGGGGTGGCACATTCAAAGTGACTACTAGATGAATATGCATCCCATTAGTATCTGTAAGGGCACATGTAGTTTGAGTCCTAACTCCTTATATTTCGACCATGTTGGGGACATGCATAGAAAAGAGGAAAAATAGAAAACCACTATGATACTACTGATCCATATTTAAGGCAAGAATGAAATGAAATACATATTAAAATAAAATAAAAAATAGATTTACAATTAAATTGAACTTCAATTAAGAAATAGAAATGTTGTAATTTTTTACATGCAGAATGAAAGAAACTAGCTCGAATGGTGGTATCTTATCTTTAAGAAAATATGTGATAGATACACGCCTTCATGAACTATGTTACAATGAGTCTCAAAATCCTTTTTATCATGAAGAAACAACGATAAACCTTAAAGATCTAAAACCCTAACCCTAGGAAATGAAGCACCAAAGGCTTATGGGTCTTGATGGGGTAAGTTGGAATGTCAACTTCCTAGGGTTGTAACTTTGGCATATGGTCTTCTTTTAGTGTACACAATAGCCAATTAGAAAGGTCTATTTGAGGAGAACAACTTTCAACCACAAACAACAATTAAAATCTCATGTTTTCCTTTTTTCCCCAAAAATCATCGTTTAGGGCCTCAAAAAAACTCTAGAACTTCAAGACCTGAAAATTGCCAAAAATAGAAAAGTACCAAAATAGGAAACTATTCTATGAGCCAAGTGGAATAGGTGGGTGGCCACCAATATCCACCTAGAACATATAATCATACATTTATTTTCCTTTTTAATGTTTCTCCATTTACTAAATTACTCATCGTAATACCTAAGATATTAAAATCCCTAACCAATAGATTGCTACATAAATCATTAGATAGTTGTTAGAGAAAGTAGATTGTTGTTCTCTACATACATAGTACATAATGTGTTGAATGTCTATATGAATGTTTTCTTGATCATTAAATTCATAAGATGACTAATGGTAACATTCTTGTTTATATTCCAAGGCCCACAACTTTTTGGTACCATTTTTAGTGATGTGCTAAAAGTTCAAACGTTAATTCTTTCATTTTCATTAAGAAAGTAAAAACAAAATATCTTTTGCTAAGTACATATATTTTTATAATATTCATGGATAATATTATGGATGATTTAGGAATATGTTTACCCAACACCCCCACTAGTGAACCAAGAGTATAAAATCGACAACAATAGCATGTTGATTGTGAACCCTCCTCCCAAGGAGGGTAAGAATTTTTTAAGACATTGTTGACGGTGTTGGATACCACCAACATACATGCCTGATGTGAAGTCCCAATTATACTTCACACCATTTGGAGTAGGATCCCCATCCGGAGTACCGGCCCGGCCACCATTACTCTAAGGTCTTTGTCGGTTTCAATGGTTAACATAAGAGTGTACACACATAACATTTGAGATAAGCAAGTTGAGACTATGAAAAACCAATTGCAATGTGTAAAAGAAGGCCTTCACAAGAGGGGAGACAAGGGTGAGCCTCTAGAAGGAAAGTAATAGTACTATCCTAAGAGATTCACATGAGAGCAAGGAAATATTCATTAGTTATCTAGTAAGGTAGTTCACATAGATACAACAATCGTTAAATAAATACAACACACATTCATCAAGATAAGAACCAAAGCTAATGAATTAGTTCAATTTATTTAGTACATATAGACATAAAATATACCACAAACATATTAATAATAGTATGACAACATTCATGATACATGCATGGAAGTGTGTTGGCTCAATGAGATTCTGATTATTAAGTGAAACATCCAAGTACACAATCATGATGGTGAGCCACTAGCTCCAGTAGTGGAACATTAAGTCGCTTCTTGCTTCTCCAAGGAATAATCTTCTGTCTTATGCAAAGTTGAAGAAGCCAAGGCTAGCTCTCAAAATTCTAAACCTCCAAAATCCTTTTTCTTTAGTTATGATGTTTCTTTTATAACAAGAGGAATGACCTTTCATATCCTCTATAACTCTTGAGTTACCCTCATGAATCTTGGACTTCTAAATGACCTTTGAACTTCTTTTGACTCTTTGGTCCACAAGTGACTGTTCACATTCCACATCATGTGGAAAGACACATTGACACATTTTGCATTGTGATGATACTTGTATAGGCCATGACTTACCAGTGATTACATGGAACTTCACAATAATGTGGAAATGCAAAACTGCTCTTCTTGTTTCTTTATCTTCAATTTTCATGAAATATTTGCTTCTTCTTCATTTTCACCCTTCAAAGTGTCTTGGGTCATTAGGATCTTTTGAGTGATCATGAAATGTCTTAATTCCATAATGGTTCATGATCTCTTTATGTATTCATGATGGATCTTCTTTGTGCTTCTTCATTGCAAGTGGTTCTTTGTTCCTTCTCCTTGACATCTTCCTTGAGTATTACTTTGGATTTTTGAGGTTGTATGCCTACCAATGGAGATCACTTGTGAAAAGGAAATGTTTGTTCTAAAATATTTTATTCTATCCCCACTTTTCTCCTGGAAGAAGATGCTTGTGATGCGCCTCTGTAATGATTGAGGAGGAAGGGCTTGCTAGGGATGGCATAACTGAGATGAATAGTGGATGATGAAGTTAATGAGACTCACTAAAACTGCTACATATGATACAAGGAGGGGCTCTTTAGAGTCCATCATAAAGGGAAAGTGCAAGAGATAGTGTGATGAGTTTTTTGACTGAGGTTGTGCAATGGATATGGCTCAAGGAGGGGGAGACCGTGATATCATCGTTGAGCTTCAAAGTGACCGAGGGAGGCCTTGACTGTGGATATAACTACCACATGCGTTAGGGATGTGGGGAAGAGCTCAGTGATTGTGCAGTGATGGAGTCTAGTGGACAAGGGTTGATTGATTGATACCTAAAACTGCAACGTGCATTCTAACTGAGAGGCAGAATTAAGGAAAAGTACAATTTTCATTCGTAGTGATCTAGGAAAGACTCCACTATCCACTACAAATGTGACATGTGATCGAGAAGGAAAGTTGAACAAGGCGTGACACAGTGAGGGGTTCTAATCAGCAGAGAAGGTAGGACTAGGAACTGTAACTATGACATGTGGAGTGCTTGAGGGGCAAGCTCTTATGCTAGCACAATTTTCTTAAGCAGTGTCTAACTATCCACTATAAATGCAACCTATGCTCAAGAAGACTCATTGGGAAGGAAAATTGTGCAATTCACTAAGGTAAGCAACAAAAGGTATGTCACTTTTCCTAGGCGATTCTTAATGCACTATGAGAGTGAAAATACATGTATTGCATATTTTTATTTTATAGAGGGTCACTAGAAATTATACATGCGCTATATAAGTTATAATTTATCAAAATCCTATGCAAGAGTCAGTGCAAGTAGGAAGGGTTAGGTGATTATGCTTTGAAGGTTCTCAATGTGCAACGATAGGAGTTGACCTTAAAGGGGACTTGGTGCACAAGCTTAGGAGGAAGAGATTTGATCAATGAGGCTCATGAATAAGTTGTGCTCAATACCTAGGAGAGGTTTCATGTATTCAAAACATGCACTGGCAGGAGGACTGAGAAGAGCTCTATAATGGCTAAGTGTGGGATCAATAGAGTAAGAGGGAAAAAGACATCGAAACAAGTCCAAAACACCAATCACACACATGAAATCCATCAATACAAGCCAATGGAATTCAAAATATTCATGAACAGTAATCACACATTGAAATGAAAACAAAGTGACACTTATTTCTAAGTGCGACAATTGATATGACACATTGTGACACTTAGAATACAAGTTGTGATAGAAGTGTTGAATGCAACTAGAAAGTGTGTTAAGTTATATGGATGTGTCTAGCATATATTATTATGATATGTAGGACCATATAATGTATTAAAGTATGATGGATATGCCTCTAGTGTTGTGAAAATGTGTGACACGTACATGATCGAAAATAGTTAAGAGTGACACTTGCGACAGTAAGAAAATGTGAAAATGACACTTGCAAACACTAAAGAGATTGAAAGAGACACATGTCAGAGGGAAGATAACATGAAAATTACACTTGTTAAAGTGAAAGAAATAAAAAATTATAGGAATTAATGTGAAAGTAGCAATTTTGAAAGAAAAGGTGCGGAAAAGCGACAGTTGAGAAGACTCATCAAAATAAAAGTACAATTGCAACGAGAGTGAGGGAGACTATTAATGGAAAGTACACACTAATTGTCAACATAGATTGAACATTGTACAGGAACTATCTTTATGGCATGTGTATTCATTGTCTATAGTCATAACACAAGTACTATAACTAAGCATTTAGAAGGCTCTGTTTATAGACACTGTGAATGCCTTACTCTCAAGAAGTACTACACAATACCTATCATAAGCTTGTAGAAGATAGGTGTGCTTGTGAATTCATCAAGGATTGGGCATGTGTGAGGAAGTGAATTTGACACCTATGATCTGAGAAGAAGACTTAAACACTTTTTGAAACATTAACAGACCACAAAGGGACCTTGGAACAATATATTGTAAGATCATCAGTAGGCTCCAATATTCAAGTGTAGGCAAAATTTGGAGGGTCCTTGTCACAGCAACAACACTTGGAGACACAATGGTAGAAGTCCAAATTCTATGTTTAGGTTTCTTCTTAACCATACATTATTATAATTTAAGGAAGTATTCATTCATCGTGTAGATTACCCTAGCTTCCCCATTTTACCTAGTTTTAGATATAGTCTCCTCTATGGCTTTCCTCAGTCAAATCACATTAAACACATTCACAAAGCTTTCCAGATCACAACTATTTTGATTTGGGAGAAGGGTAACGTGTATATGAAAGTTTAATATAATTAGATTTTTATTTTCTCATATTCAATGTTGCTCCATTGGTCGCAGGCCTGTTCAGTACCCCAGTGGAGTCACTTTAGGAACACGGGCATTGCTTTGCTACCAATGATCTTGTTTAGTACATTGATGAAGTTACTTACATCACCTCTTTGTGCAGGAATAATTTCTCTAGCTTCACCATTTATTAGCAAGCTTCTTCAATGCCCTCATGAAGTTACTTACTCCACCTCTCTGTGCAGGAATCCTTTCTCTACATTCACCCTTTTTTTATTTACCTTAAAGGTATGCTTGAAGCATTTATTGAATATTTGTAATATGGGTGGAAGAGGGATCCTGACTTACTTAGAGTACAAGAGGTTGTTCCTTCAAAGACAATTATATATACCTCTGAAATTTATTTGCTCATTATTGGTTTTCCCCTTTCCCTTCTCGACTCATTTGGACCAGCATGCGAAAAACAATTCAATTATAATCCTAAGTAAAGAATGAAGATCCTAAATAGATATAGGCTTTATGGTTCAACCAAATTCTTTACATTTGAATGGATCATATTTTCCATTCATACATCATAGACTTTAAGATATGTATAAACCCAAATAGAGGATAGGGTAACAGATTAGCCAAGCATCATTCATCATCACAATCTCCCTTTCTCAATCTTTACCACATTATCTCTTGATCCAAAAGTAACATATTTTCATGTAAGGTCTTATTAACAAAAACATGAAACAAAAGACATGAAAAAACAAGGAAAAAAGATAAAAAAGACAAAGAAATGGAGACTAAACTTAAAAGCAACATGCTAGACAAAAGCAACAAAAGAAAGGAGAGAATAAAGAGTGAAAGTGTAGGATGGGTGAAAAAGGAAAACTAGCATGAAACTAGACCTAATCCTAACCTAACCAACTAGAAGGTTAGGGCTAAGTGTAATGAAATTCACAATTTAACCATTGTGACTACTCTCGACCTACAGACACAAAGATATGAGCAATTAAAACCAGCATAATATAATGTGCAAAAGAGAAGATAAAAAATTGAATAGATTGCACCAAAGATTGAAGGTCTCGTCTAAAGGAAAAAAGATGTGCCCTAACACCTGACCTTAACCAACCCGCAACCTTACCTTTTCAATTAGGAGAAGAATGAAACAAACCTCGTAGGTTTCTTGTGAATGCATCGTCATCTATATTTCCCTACTTACAAAACATAAATAGAGATCGAAGATTATTATTTTCAAAAGAACTTGTTAAATAAGATGCTTCCAAAGAGTCATAGATTGGATCGTGAAATCCAAAAATATCCACATAAAAACCCTAAAAAGATAAACTAAATGGCATGGAATCAGGATAAGAATCTTTCAAGGGAAAATGAATCTGATCGTATTTAAAAGGCTTTTCAAGATAGTGGAGACCTAACATAACCATCAACAAAGGCTAAAGTGCCTCAACTAATTAACAAGGATCTGAATATTAAGATGATAAACCATAAACATCATTCGATGCAAAAACAATATCACTTTATATACTAGTGGTAAAAGTATTAGTTGAATGACATTTTTTAGAACCAGTATTATGATCAGATGGACCAATTAAGGCATAATATTCTTAGTTAGTATGTTGCTTTTCCATGACCTTTGTGTCAATGATAGAATCTTAAATCTCTGACACTACCAAACCAAGAATCACAGTGATACTACTTCTCACAGTGGAATATAAACAATAGTAAATCTACTAGGGCACAAAATATGGACAACTTTTTATAATTTTCAACCCAACTTCGTTATATTAATCAACATATAATACAACATTGTAGGGCTCCCGTACCAGGGATAATGGCTCTCATATGCCCACTAGTAGAAGAATCCAAAATTGGGGCTTGGTGTTAATCCATCGACAATCAATCTGCCCTCAACAAGATACTCTGACTATTTGGTTTCCACATTCTCTCTTAGCTCCTCTCAGTTGTACCCTATACTTGCTGGGTCCTTCAACTCTTGATCTATATCTCCTACCTCTATCAATGCTCCAATTCCATCTGACCACTGAACCACAGTTTTCAATATTCTCTCTAGTTGTGCCTTACTACATCAAGGGCACAACACATCGAGACTCCTATCAAGTTGTGAACAACTCTCAATCTCTCCATTACTATCCCTCAAGTGCTTAGGTACTTCAACCCATAGTGGTCTTACTGTGCTACTCCAACAAATGCTAACATAAGGCATGGAGGGTTGCCACCTATCATTGAAAGATGTCCATCTCCCACAATGAACACATGCTAGTAGGACTGCATGCCATCTATTGTAGAATTCCTTCTCCACACACAAATCTAGGGTTACTCAACTGCTCCTATGGATCATCAACCCTTGAGCTCAAGAAATACCACTCTAGCAATCACCTAAGTCAATGAAGATGGTGCACACTGGGCTCTGACTTGAGAATTATAACACTATCCTCCACCATACCATAAATTCCCAATCCATGTCCACACTTGGTCCACTCTCACTCTTCCCTCCAACAGTTCATCAATGATCAATCTTGCTATATCATCTGTGCCTAGTTATGCATCCAATCATCTAGGAGACCCTTACACATGGTTGTTAACGGATTCCTAAAATATGTCTCTCCAAGGAAATCACCTATCTGCAAGTCATATAAACTCAAGAGGACTAATATACCTCTTCTTTGCAACCTCCTACTGCTCCTCTTGAGATATCCACTATTGTTGATGAACTATTCATAGGATGATAAAAAAATTGTCATAAGCTAGGACACCCATCCACCTAACAACAAATTCAACTTCAACATAACATCACATACCTTAAGTCTGGTGATACTTTGTTGTAGATCAAGCTAATTGGTTAGGGCATCAATTAGTCTTATTTATCCTTCCAATCATTCCAAACTTACCTCTATCAGTTGTGGTCCTTGTTATTTTAGCACATGTTGTCACATATAATTGTCTAGGGGAAAACCATACCTATATTAGGCATTCCATCCCTCTCCACACTACCCAAATTTCCTACAAGGTTCTATCCAGACCTGCGGTATGCTAAAACAAGCCCAAACAACCTCTCATTGGGCCTTTTGGCCCTATGCAATGTGGTAGTCACCTGTGACCATAAAACAAAGGTAAGAATACCCTTCCGCATCATCAAATGTTGCCTATAAATTCACCCAAAAGCTGTAGCATCCTACTCCAAAGGTATATACCTACAATGAAATAGAAACAAGTACCAATCAAGCCCTTTCTCCTCCATACCTTGTCCTTCAAGCCTATGGCCAGCTTCAGATGTTAGTTACTTATGAATTTAGTACTTGTGGATGCTCTTGGATGTCCCAAACAACTCATCCCTCCTGCAGTTCTACTCGGTCTCCAAAAATAGTCATAAACATGATATACCAATTCATTCATTATACACTTTTTGACACAAGGTTTGGTGAGTTTAGGAAGAAATTCATGTAAAAAAATCTTCTATGATTGAATTAGATTTCAGATCATATCTTTGAGGATATGAGTCTTCTTGTGAAAACAAGAGATAATCCAATGTACTTGGGCACTCATAACCATGCATATCATTGGAGTCATTATATTCAAGGTGATAGCTTACTAAGAGTTCACTTTGGTTGATAAATTCAATCTCACTTGACTAATTACTGAGATGTTGAGATTCTTGATCAGTAAAGAATGTAGAAACATCATTTTGACATTGAGGAATTTTAAAAGGAGAAGAGACATTAAAAGTGTATTCATCCATTTTCACCTCTACCTTTGAAATGTAACCACCTTGTACTTTATTACCATGTGAACTATTAAATTGAGAATCAAAAGTGTCTAGAGAAATTACTGGTGGGGAATATTAATTAAGCAAATAAAGGTACAAAGGGTCATGATGTGTAAATAATGGAGGATGAAAGGTATCCCTTGAAGAATAAATACTTTCAATCAAATCATATTTAATATTTGAATTATGCACATCATTGTTATTTGGAGGAATCAAGGAATCAATCTTCACCTTACGCTCCATGGATTTATTAGAACATTCAAATTTTTCCTGCATAAGATCTTTTCCATGTTGAGGAAATGAAGATGGGATAAGTGGATTACCAATTTTATTTTCATATTTCAACTCCCACATCAACATAAGAGACCACTTTACTAGGTAATAAAAAGAGATGAGGAGAAGGAACAAAAGGAAGAGTAGGTTCCTCCTTTGAAATTTTAAGTGCCCCATGGTCGAGAAAATCCAAGAGACTCGTAAAATATTATGATTCAAATGGTTTTAAAGAAATACAAACTAAATATTGGAAATTTTCATTCATGAAATCCCAATCAACATATTCCTCAAAAAATTTATAGCAATGGTGAAGAAACTAATACAAAAAATCCTCTAACGATTCATCAGGTTTCATTCTAAGTTGAATAATCCTCTTATATACATTCGATAATCATACATGTCAAAGGATTGATGAAGCTCCATAAAGAGTTGTTCAAATGAATGAATAGAAGCAAATGGTAAGGTATGACACCATTGCTTAACTCAACCTTCAAGTGTGAGGGTGAATAACTTACAAACAACATTTTCACAGTTCACTACATAAAAATCGCACAACTTAATAAATTGAAATGTGTATCCAGATATGGTTGTTCCAACCTCACCATCAAAATTTGATTGAGACAAATTGTAAATTACTTCCGCAAGGATTTTAAGATTCACTCTATTAGAAAATCATCACAGTATTATGATTTGGGAAGAAGCCATTGAATATGAGAGATTCAAAACAGAGTTCATGGGATTAGCTTTTCATCTGGACCTCCTTTTAGCACCACTTATTTCTGGTTTTGGAGTCCCAACTAGACCTCATGTCATTTGGAGTAGGAGCCACATCCGAATAATAAGCCCAACCACCATTATTATTAGAGATTTTCTTTGGCTACAATTATCAACATAAGAGATTATGCAAACAACCTTTGAAACAAGAAAGTACGTTGACACTATGAGGCATACAATTGTAATGTATATAAGGTACTTTCACAGGAGGGAAAGGCAGAATGAGCCTCGAGAACAAAAGTAATCGTACTATCCTAAAAGGGGCACACAAGAGCATAGAAAGAATCACTCGTTGACCTGCAAAGTAGTTCACAAGATAACAATGATCATAAAAGCAAGTAACCATGCACATTCAAAAAGATGCATACCAAAGGAAATGAAATTGTTCAATTTCATTAGTATGTGTAAACATAAATATACACCACAAACAATGAAAGAATAATGTTAAAATCATTCATGAAATATTCATGAAATTGTACTAGCTCCAAGAGGTTCATATATTAAGTGAAAATTACAAGATACACGATTACAACGATGCAACACTAGCCTCAATAGTGGAACATTAAGTCACCACTTGCTCCTCCAAAGGGTGATCTTATGTCCTATGCCAAGCTAGAGAAGCCAAGGTGAAAAGTCCTTTTCTTGAGCTATGAGGATTTATTTATAACAAATGAGGCTCTCCACCTCCCATGTATCTCTTAACCTTCGTTCATGACTCTTGATCTCCCATGTGACTTTTCGAATTCTTATGTGACCTTTGAGCTTCTACATGAATTTGGAAATTTCTAGTGACTTTTCATGTTCCATGTGTGAACCTTGGGCTTCCACATGTTTTACATTTTATCCTTTTTTTTAAATATAATATTAAATTCCACAAAAAATGTGGCAAAAAAACATGGGACCAAATAACACTCTTGCATTGACACTTTGAATGAATATAGCTTGGTGATTATGAGATGAGATTTTATGGAATGTATTGATGCAAGGTTCCATTCTCCACTACTATGTCTTCAACTCTTGATTATGGATCTAGTATGTGCTCCATATTCACCCTCCAAAGGGCCTCGATGAGTGTTGGAACCTTCTAAGTGAACTTTAGTTGCCATTTCTCCGTCGTGGTCCAAAATTCCATTATTCTCACATCATAGTGTGTTTGTGCCATGTCTCCACAAGTGTCCTTCTTGTAGCCTCTTCCTCCTAAACTTCTTGAGCATCATCTTTCCATGATAGTATAAAATCACCTAAAAATGAATTTCATTCATGACAAGATACCATTCGTCCCATAATCACCTATTATAACTATGTTTTCTCATGTAACATGTTTGTTGTGACGGGAAATTACACAAGGACTTGAGGGAAAGGGTATAGGAATGATACAATTGAGCACTGCAAGAGGCAATGGATTACCATTCTATCTAGTGGGGCTACACAATTCATAGAAGGTAAGGCTCATCAAGGTTATGCGCAGTGGGAAAGTTCAGTTAGCGAGAGTAGCAAGACTATGCACTATCACTGTGCAGTGTGCAGTGATTGAGAAGAAGACTCCTAAGATTTCACAATTGAGCAATGCAGTGACCTAAATATGGACCTACAATCCACTATAACTATGAAATGTACATTTTAGGAAAGGAAGGATAAGGAATTACATAATTGAGCAATTTAAGAGGATAAGGGACGCAAGGTTGTACATTGTAATTGCGCAATGCACAATAATTGAAGAGGAGGCTTTGGGGACTACAAAGTTGAGATTTGTAGGAGTCCTAATATGAACCCACTATTCACTACAATTGTGCAATGTTAAAAGAAAGTAAGGAGGAAGCATGGATTGTGCAATGGGTAAGGCTAAGAAACAAGACTGAGGGTATATACTCTGAGGTTGCTCAATGCACAATTGGAGAAGGTTTTCTTCAATATTGGTAAAGTGAAAATGTTTAAGAGGTTAGAATTTCATCACTGAGGCCTAGGAGTCTTCAGTGCACTCATCACTTTGACTAGAAGATTGAGTGTGCTCGTGAGTTGCGCAAGATGTGAGGACATCGATAAACTCCAAAATTGACAAAGTGTGAGATCAATGAGACAAGAGAGTAAGAGCATATAAAATGTCCCAAGCATGATCAAACACACATATACACCCATGCACATAATAAGAAGATGCGCAATACCCAAAACCAATGAGTGTACAATGAAATGACAATAAAACAACACTTATCTCGTTGTGTGACACTTAAGATGTACCTTTAAGACACGAGCGTGATAATGCAACAAAAAGGTGTTCTATGCCATAATAATGTGTCCAACACATATTCCAATGATAAATAACATCAACTAGTGTAAGAGAGTGTGTTGGAGCTGCCTCTAGGAGGTCTGCCATGGTGCTCTTAAGATGTGTGAAAACAAGTGATAACAACACATGCAAGAGTGGAAATGACACTTGGAAATACAAAGAGAACACAAGTGAAACATGCACAAATGAAATTAGGAAAAAGTGACACATGTAAAAGATAGACCATGCAAAAATGGCACATGTAAGAGAAAAAGAAAGCAAAAGTGACAATTGACAAACTCACTGAGAAGATGGGACGTTTGCAACCACAAGTGAGAGAACACTCCTTATATTCCAATATTTCACAGAGCTCAGAAGTGAAATATGAATATAAATATGAGCTATGGACTGGGCTCTTTATACAAGGAGAGCAGACATGCAATTAGGGTTAAAATTGGTAACTGCTCTAGGTGCATGTTGGGAAAGCAGGATTCGGGAATGAGTTAACTAAATTGAAGAAGTACACTTTCACTATCGAAAAAGAGTGTGAAATCACTATTTGCACAGGATTCCCTCACACTTTTACCATCGATAAGGATTGTGTAGTTTTTGTCTGTAGGAATGACATGATCATTGTCATCAAGAACCATGCAGGCACTATACACAAGGATTTTGTAGTCTCTGTCTCAAGGGACTGCACAGTTATTGTCATTAGGCACTACCTAACTATTATCATCAAGGAATATGTAATGCTTTACTTCCAAGGGTACACATTGATTGTTAACCTTGCTCAAAAAAAGCTTTTCACAATTTTCCTTCAGAATTTCGCCACATTACATTATAGCAAAAAAAATCGGCTTTCATACAAATATTATTTAAAAAAAACATAGGTAAGGCCACGAAAGAAAACATGACGTGAGATAAAAGACAAAACATAAAAAAACAAACATGTAAAACTAGTCAAGGGAATGCTGAAAACAAAACTCAAATAAAAAAGGGGAATACAAGAATAATGTTGTAATGCAATGCAAAAGTAACTAGGATGCAAATAAACAAAACAACAAAACTAAACTTAAATTCTAATCTATCTAAATTAAAAGGTCAATATTATGTGAAATAATATTTCCAATGTAGCCATTCAAGTTGTTCTCAACCTGCAAGAAGAAAGATATAAACAATTAGAAACTATATAAAATTATGTGAAAAAATAAATGTGTCAACCTAAATACCTTGCACAAGAAATTGAAGGTATTTCCTACTAGAAGAAAGATGTTCCATAATAGCTAGCTTTAATTAATTTGTAACTTTACCTTGTTGATTGGAATAGAGATCATACAAACCTTACTTTACCTTGTTGATTGGAACAGAGATCATAAAAACCTTACTTTACCTTGTTCATTGGAACAGAGATAATATAAACCTTGAAGGTTTCTTGTGAATTTATATTTGTTCATATTTTCAATCTTAGCAAGAAAAAAGAAATATTGAAACTTATTATTAACAATACAACTCGCCTGATAAGATTCTTATAATCAATCATAGATTCAGTCATAATATTCAAAACAACTAATCCCAAAACCATGAGATTCTTGGAAAGAGTAACTTTCAATCAATGTACTTGAATTACAAAGAGAATATTGTGAGGTAATTTTAATATGATCTTGTTTAGAAAATTTGTCAAGATCAAGAGGACCTAACATAAACATCAACAAAACCTAAAGTGCCTCAAGTATCCAATAGGTAACTAAACAGTGAAATGATGAAGCATAAAGATCAATGAGATCAACATGTTTAACTGATGTAAAACAACTATTATTAAATGTACTAGTATGAAAATGATTAATCAAGTGAAAATTGCCAAAATTGGTGTTATGGTCAGATTGATGACTTGGCATATAAGATTCAATATTCTCCATTGGTTCCCTTTGTACTCGATTACATACTATATCAACAATTTGAGAGCTTTTGGAATTGAAAATGATTGCTAACATCACAAATCCGGGAAACCAATTAGGATACCAAGCTAACGAAATATTAGAAGCATATGTTAAATCAAATCTAGCATCCACATTAGCATGAAGGTTTTGATCCACCAAATGATTCAAGCATTGAATAATACTCAAAAGGATTGATTATGCTAGAAAATTGATTAACTTCATAGCATGCACTAGATGGATAAGCAACCAATTATTCATGGAAGAATTTGACAGGAAGGAATATTTCTTCTGGCAATGATATTTTTCTTGATAATCACAATTATAGGCTTCGAAACTATACATCCGTGAAAGACATGTAGTCCAGCCCTGGGCTAGATATAAAAGATTTTCATGAAGAATCGAAACAATAATATTTCACCCGATTAGAAATTCTATCTTTAGGATTAAGAGAAATAACTTAAATATGTTGAAAATCCTTTAAGAGCAAGTTCACATCTACTGAAACAATGTTTAGAAAAAAATTGTGCAAGATAATCAAGTTTTGACTTAGTTCAAGGACCTCATCAAGATCGTGAGGACATGACATAACCAACATTGGACATTGAAGTGCCTTGACGTCCTGATGACTCACTAAAGTTTTAAATATTGGAAGATTAAATTTTGAAGGCATAGTCAGGTCAACATTTGAATGAATATGACTATCATCAATTATTTTAGCAAGATCTTTATGAGTTAGATGGTAGCTGTTGGAACCAATAGTTGCATCAGATGTGTCAACACCACCAAATAGATTAGACAGATTGTAAGAAATATGTTCACTGATTATCATATCATCTTCTTCATCATGGGAATCCTTTCCACCTTGTTTGGACTTAAGATCTAATTGGAAGAACAGGATATATCAGTTGATTCATTATACACATTTCGACATAAGGGCTAGTGAGGTGAAGAGAAATTCCTATGAGAAAATATTCTATGATCAAAACTTTGTAAATCCAAGTCTTCTTGTGAACACAAGAGCTCATCCAATGTGCTTGGGAACTCATCACCATGCATATGAATGGAGTCATTGTCATCAAGGTGATGGTTTCCTTTTAGTTCATTTTGGTTAAGGAATTCGATCTCACTTGACTAATTACCAAGAAGTTGAGTTTCCTTATCAACAAAGAATGTAGAAACATCATTTTGACATAGAGTTATTTGAAAAATAGAAGAGATATTAAAAGTGTATTCATCCTTTTTCACCTCTACCTATGAAATTTGACCACCTTATACTTGATTGGCATGTGAATCAACAAATTGAGAATCAAAAGTATCTAGAGAAATTACTTATGGTGCAGATTGATTAAGTGAATCAAGGTACAAAGGGTCATGAGGTGTAAATTATAGAGGATAAAAGGTATCCCTCAATTTGAATCATGCACATCACTGTTATATGGAGGAATCAAGGAATCAATTTCCACCTTAGGCTCCATGGATTTATTAGAAATTTCAAAGTTTTCCTTGATAATATATTGTCCATGGGGAGGAAATGAATATGGGATAAGTGGATCAATTAATTTATTTTTAGATTTCCCAACTCCAACATCAGCACAAGCTATCACTTAACTTGGTAATGAAAAATGAGGAGGAGAAGGAACAAAAGGGAGAGTAGGTTCCTCCTTTGAAATTTTAAGTGTCCCATGGCTGAGAAAATCTCGGAAACTCACAAAATATTTTGATTCAGATAGTTCTCAATAAATCCAAACTAAATACTGAAAATTTTCATTCATAAAATCCCAATCCACATAGTCCTTGGAAAATTCATAGTTAAGGTGAAGAAACCGATCTAAAAAATCCTCTAATTATTCATTGGGTTTCCTTCTAAGATGATCAATCCTCTTATATACATTTCGATAATCATACATGTCAAAGGTTTGATTAATCTCCTTGAAGATTTGTTCAAATGAATGAATAGAAGAATATGGTAAGGTATGACACCATTTCTTAACTCGACCTTCAAGTGAGAGTGTGAATAATTTACAAGCAACATCTTCATAGTTCACTTCATAAAATAACAAAACTTAATAAATTGAAGTGTGTGTTCAGATATGGTTGTGATACCCTTGCCATCAAAATTTTATTGAGACAAGTTATAAAATAGGTCCACGGGGATTTTAAGATTCACAACATTAGAAGAGCATCTCGGGATTATAGTTTCAGAATAATCCATGTAAGATGAGAGATGCAAAACAAAGTTCATGGTCTCAACTTGTCATCTTGCCCTCCTTCTAGCGCCACTTGTTGACAGTGATGGAAATCGACCAGCACAAGTGGTATCCTATGTATGAAGTCCCAACTAGACCTCACATTGTTTTGGAGTAGGAACCCCATATGGATAATAGGAGTGACCACCATTATTCTTAGAGATTGGTGCTGGATGCAATTATCAACATAAGAGATTATGTAAACAACCTTTGAAATAAGCAAGTAAGTTGACGATATGAAACATACAATTGTAATGTATATAAGGTACTTTCACAAAAGGTAAAGAGAGAGTGAGCCTCTAGAAGAAAATTAATCATACTACCCTAAAATAGACACACAAGAGAATAAAAAGAATCGTTGGTTAACCTACAAAGTAGTTCACAAGATAAAAATGATCATAAAATAATGTAACAAAACACGTTCAACAAGATGCATATGAAAGCCAACGAAATAGTTCATTTTCATTAGTATGTGTAAACATAAGAAAACACCACAAACAATTAAAGAATAGTCTTACAATCATTCACGACATATGCATGAAAAGTGTGTTGGCTCCAAGATGTTCATATATTATGTGAAAGTTCCAAGATACATGATTACAAAAATGCAACACTATCCCCAATAGTGGAATATTAAGTCATCACTTGCTCCTCCAAAGGATGATCTTATCTCCTATACCAAGCTAGAGAAGACAAGGTGAAAAGTCATTTTCTTGAGCTATGACGATTTGTTTATAAAAAATGAGCTGACTCTCCACCTCCCTTGTGAATCTGTTATGAAACCAGCTCAAGAAAAGATAGAAAAGATAGATCAATGCCTTAGAATTTAGCCTCTTAGAGGGGGCAACCTCCTTTACATTACATAAATGAACAATTCTTGGATGATTCAAATGACAAAACCTCCTTTATATATATATAGGAGTCTAAGGAGTCGCAATATAACCCAGCCGACCTAAAAATAATAATATAAAGCCACAAAAATAACAATAGAGGGATTCTATGGGGCACAGTAATAAAATATGGGGACAATAGGGGCACAATGATATTAATAAGGGATACAACTACAATAGTAATGGGGTAATCACTAGTATTATAGGGACCTAAAATGCTCCTCTCCTTCAAAAAAAGTGTTTTCCTCAACACTTGAGTAGTTCTGGATGCTTCTGTATAAAATTCTCATCCTCCCATGTGGAATATTCAACGGATAAGTTCTTCCACTTGATGAGATACTCCGAAATTGATCGATTTCGTAGTTGTCGAGTTCTTGTTTTAGTGACTACTTCCAGTTCCAATATAAATTTTCCTTCCTCGTCAAGTTCTGGAAATATTGTTTGAACTGGGAGCTTGTCACCTATAGCCTTCTTTAAACATGAAACATGGAAAACTAGGTGCAATCAAGAAGTTGCAGGAAGCTCCAATTTGTATGCCATAGTACCAATCTTTTGCAACACCTTATATGGACCATAATACTTTGGTGATAATTTATTATCCTTCTTAGCTTGCTTGAGGGA
>APFE031675133.1:48761-125049 GCA_000404065.3 Pinus taeda
TCTCTCTCTCCCCTCCATATTTGTGCCTCCCTCTCTCTCTTCACCTTTTTTCCCCTCCTCTTCTCTCTCCCTAACTCTCTCTCTATCTCTCCCTTTTCACTCTCTCTCTCTCCACATTTATCTCTGTATGTATTTTTTATGTCCTCCCTCTCTCTCCCCTTACAAATCCATATCTCTCCTTCTCTCTCCCTTTCCCTCTCTCTCCCATCTACATCTCTCTGTCTCCCCCCATCACTCTCCCTCTCTCTCTTTCTCTCACTCTCTCTCTCCCCCTCTCTCTCTCTCTTTTCCCTCCAACTTTGTCACTATCTCCCTTCATCTCTCCCCCTCCCCCTCTCTTCCCTTCCCTTTGCTTGTTGTCATTGCTTGGATCCTTAGTTAAGATGGATCTATGTTGATTCTTACTAATACTATTTGTATTATATAAATTTCACATCTTTAAATATAAATTATTCTCATTTTTTATTTTATTAAAACCTTAATTTAATTTCTATGGGAATATTTTTAGTAGTCGTGAGGATAAAGGGCTTAGATATATCTCAAAAGTAATTATAACCTTCTTGTTTTTAGCTTCAATTAGAAAAATGTTACAAAATTAAATTAAAATAAAATATTTTTATTGTGAAATAAGATATAGTTTTTGGGCATGTGTTATTGGTAAGCCATAGTATTGTAACAAAGCATATTTACAAGATGATAATATCCATGGTAAAGTGGAGGTGAATATCTATGGTTAAAAATCTTGTCATATTATTATAAAATATTTTGACTGTGAAATAAGTCATGATTTTTTGGTATGTGATATTGCTAAGCCATGGTATTAGCCCATGCTATGGTAACAAATCTTATTCACAATTTCATAATATTAATGGCAAAGTGGGGGTGAATATCCATGATTAAGAATTGTTTCTTATTGTTTTGGGCATGTGGTATTGATAAGCCATGGTATTAGCCCATGGTATTGTAACAAAGCCTATTTACAAGCTAATAATATCCATGGTAAAGCAGGGATGAATATCCATGGTTAAGAATATTTTTATATTGTTATAAAATATTTTGATTGTGAAATAAGTTATATTTTTTAGCCATGTGGAATTGTAACAGACTGTAATTTTTACAAGTTAATAATATCCACGGTAAAATGGTGGTCAATATACATGGTTAAAAATCATGTCATATTGTTATAAATATTTTGGTTGTGAAATAAGTTATGGTCTTTGGGTATGCGGTATTGATAGACCATGGTATTGTACCAGTCCAATTCACAAGTTAATAACAAAATCAAAATATAGCAAATTGAATTTTATTATTTTTACTACTTTTAATTTTTTTATTATTTTTATTACTTTTTTTATTATTAATTAAGCCAACATTTAAATGTTTGCACTCATCCCTGTCACTTTTAGCATTTTTTATTTTTTATTTAAATAGACATTTAGAATTGTTTAGATACTTACATTACACTTACGCATCTACTCTATACTGGGTTGTAGAGGGCTTTAGAGAACATCCATGGTCCCAACTCTTAAATTACTAATTTCAAACATATCCATCCATAGATATGGTTAAAATGTAAATTTTAAGGTGTTATAATTTGTTAACAATTAAAAACACAAAATCTACTAATAAATTATTTTTATATGAGGCAAGGAACAATATGCCTACACTAACACATTGCATTCATCCAAGCAACAACAATTATATATATAATATTACAAAGCAGTTGAACAAACTCCTCTAAAAAACATCTAAAAATTAATTAAAAAACATCTTCACAATGAGAGAATAATCACTCATCCTAATAATATAAAAACCTTTCTCCATTATTTTCTGAGCCCCTTAATGAAAAAATGAATTATTTATCATTAAACCAAAGTCTAACTTTTCCTTTCTTTTCTTGAGTCATCTTAAGCATTTTGATATGGTTTGTCATAATAGCTTGTGTTAAATAACAATCCAAGGAGTGCAAGCTAACTTGGAGTATTTCTCCTCTCCCCACTTCGAGTGTCAAGCGTCAAGCATCTCAAGATGAGATTCTTTCCATCCCTACAATGTTTTATCTCTTCCATGTGCTATTTGTGGATAGCCCCATAAGGGCCTATCTTGCTAATTATTGAACATGTATAATATGATATGTTTTGTCCTCTATAGGTTAGGGCCTATCTTGTTTATTATTGAACATGTATAATATGAGATGTTTTATCCTCTATACGTTACTGAGATTAGAGATGAGAAAGTTTGAAATAATGATTACCTTAAATAATAATTGTTAATTCCATTAAACACGCTCTTTTATCTCTATATTGTGCTCTTCATCCTGTGTTGCCTTGGTCATCATCTGAATCTTCAACAAAAGTTCCAGGCTCAACTAGGTACACCCTTCATCGTGATCAAATAGAAACTCTTCAATGGTAGGATGCATTTTGTTCCAGACTCAACTAGTTACACCGTTCGTCGTGATCAAATAGAAACTCTTCAATGGTAGGATCCAGTAGAGAAGAATGTAACTCCTTATACTCAGTCATCCAACAACAATTATGTTTATCCGGTCAGAAGAATGTAACTCCTTATACTCATAGGCATCGATAAAACCATTATGTTTACTGGATAATTCTTCTAACTAAGAACGGGTTAAAATGCTTTCAAAAGCATCATCTCATCGTAGAAAATTTCTAAAAAGAAAAAACATATCGCTAGTGAACCACTGTGAGATAAGATCAATCACACTTTACCAAGTGATTTCCAATCTTTATGAAAATATTCCGACAAACTTCCCAAAAGTACAAATTTTGCAATTCGGTATTCACAAACATTACACTAATGAGAAAATAAATACCCAACCATTAGTACAGCAACAAAGCTACTGAGACTTGGTAGCTAGCCCTCAACAACTCAACTTTCAAATTTGTACGAGCTAAACTAGAGAATGCCCAACCAATTCGAGTCTAAAGAAGGTAAACATTGACTTGTATACAAATGAATCCGATTTGCATCTGCGTGACACACACCCAACAACAGAATAAAAACTTTGCAAAAAATGTACACAACTGTAATTGAAATCATTGAAAATTGTCATAAATCGGGTAGATTTGATACCAAAACAGAAAGAATGAAAGACAAAGTAGTAGGGAGATGGAGAGATGCAGCTCTTAGGTGAAGCAAGGGTCAACCTAGAGACTATGTACACTGGTACATTGCATTCATCCAACAAACAACAATTACACATTGAACCGACTCCTCGAAGATAAGATCTAAAACCTAATTAGAAAACACAATTATTCTCACACGACTTGATTGCAGAATGAATTCTACTGAAGACAGTATTTCTCGAAGATAAGATCTAAAACCTAATTAGAAAACACAATCCCACAAGGAGAATAGTCACTCATCTAAGATGAAAACACTCCAGAACTTTCTCCATTATTCTCACACAACTTGATTGCAGAATGAATTCTACTGAAGGCAGTATTTCTAGAACTAAGAGACAGTATCTGCCCGGTTATTTAGAAGTATACAGTTATTAATAAACAATAGTTACAGCACTGGAAGCCGAGGGGTTGGAACAGCCCAGAGTTCATGCGCTCTTGGAAGGGTGAGTCCATTGAACTTTTCAGTCATGTCCAGGTCACGGTCCCGTCCATTCAGGGGAAGCCTCCAGTTGAAACAATGCAAAAGCTGAGCGACCGCAAGCTCTATAACCAGCGTTCCCAGTTGCTGTCCAGGGCATCCTCTCCTGCCTCCTCCGAACGGAAGCCACTGAAAACCTGCGTAGGTTTTGTGGGTCAAACCAGCTTCTCCTTCAATTAGGAACCTCTCAGGATTGAAACATTGGGCATCCTCCCCCCACGATTTCGGGTTCTTTCCAATCGCCCAAAGGTTAATCATAACGCGAGTGTTTACGGGGATTTCGTATCCCATGACATTGCAGGCCTCCACAGCCGAGTGAGCAGCAAACGGCACCACGGGGTGGAGCCTGAGTGTTTCTTTTACCACGGCTTGCAAATAAACGAGACGAGGCAGATCAGACTCGCGTACCATACGGTCCATTCCAGCTACGCGTTGCAGCTCGTCCTGAAGCTTCTGCAGCACTTCAGGGTTTCTCAGCACTTCAGATATTGCCCACTCTATGCTTGTGGAGGATGTGTCAATGCCACCCACCAACATATCCTGCCAACATCAAATACAATATCATAAACATAAATTGATCATCATATTTATATGCTTTCCAACCCCAAAAAAAGGGCATTTTTATTTTCATTGCAGATTCTGGAATATTTAGAATTTTATCCAACCTATACAAATTGAGCACTCTTATTTCCATTACAGAGTCTTCAATATTTTAAAATCTATAATCAACGTAATTTCAAAACTTTCATTGCAGATTCTAAATATTTTAGATATTCTAGAATCTTTGTCGATTCTGGCTATTTTAGAATCTGACCACCAAAAGATGGATCAATTTTTTAACCCTTCTAAGACTATCAGATTCTTGAAATCTGCAATCAGATCCCCAAAATCTATAATCAACATAATTTCAAAACTTTGATGGAAAACTTTGATCAATTTTTTAACCCTTCTAAGACTATCAGATTCTTGAAATCTGCAATCAGATCCCCAAAATCTATAATCAACATAATCTCAAAACTTTGATGGCAGATTCTGAATATTTTAGAATCTTTGCCAATTCTGAATATTTTAGAACCTGACCACCAAAAGAGGGATCAATTTTTTAACCCTTCTAGGACTACCAGATTCCTGAAATCTGCAATCTAACATAAATTCAGAACAAAAATCTACACCATTTGAACCTACAAAGAGAACGGCCTTTATATTATCTCGTGTAATTCGGAGCTCCATATCGTTATCTTCAGAGACTGCAAGTAAAACATCCACAAGATCTCGCGGGTCGCTGGGGCCATTCTGGGCAGTAACAGCAATGTGTTCTTCTATTACTTTCTCTAAGAATTGGTCTTGCTCCTTATGCACTTTCTTCAAGCGACGGTAGAAACCTCGCAGATGATCCATCCAGGCCAAATATGGTATGTAATCTCCCATGTTGAAAGAACCAGCTAACAGAAGACTCTCTTTGATCACTGAATTGAACCCATGGCTGCCATTTATGTCTTCGTCCGAATACTTTTTACCTAAGGCCATTTTGCAGATTATAGCGTTCGCTAGAGCTGACACGGTTTTGCTAACGTTTAAGGGGCGAGGGTCATCCTGAGGATGATCTGAGTTTGAATTAATAATAGAGAGAATCATGGCTGAGACTTCCTCTTCTCTTGTCGATCTGAAGGAATCAATGCGTTTAGAACTCAGCAACTGTAAAACGCACACCTTACGCATCTGCCTCCAGTAAGGCCCATACGGAGCAAAGACGATGCCAGAGCAATTATAGGTCAAGCACTTAGCGGCGGTAGAAGGAGCTCTGCTGGCGAAACGCTGATCGTGCGTCTTGAGAAACTCCTCCGCCATATCTCCAGAAGAGATGACTAACATAAGAGTGGAGGAGCCGAGGCGGAGAGACATGAAAGGGCCATATTTCAGAGAGAGAGCTGACAGAGCTTGGTGGGGAAGCTTTCCCAGCAGATGGAGATTTCCAATAATGGGCAATTGGACTGGCCCTGACGGCAGCCTCCGCTTGTTGCGGTAAATGAAAATGAAGAAACCCCATGCGGCCACCAATGCAACCAGAGCTTCAATATAAAACCCAGCGGATTCCCAAACAGGCCTCATCTCATACCCCAACTCCTTGCCCATTCTCACCCACCAAGAAACCATTAATAGCAACTACACTCTGCTCACTTTCATGCTGCTTGTTCATTCGCCACCTTATGATGACAGATATTCGCCGTGCAATATAAACCTCAGCTGAGAATAGATTTTTTATATCTTCTGACAAATTTGACTAAATTCTTAAAATATATTTTAAACAATGTCATTAACATTTATAATGTATTTCGTAGAATATTCCTTTCTATCTAAATTAAGAAATCTACTTAATTATTTTATCCATAACAACACCCATAATTTTAATTTTATCCATAAGAGAGTGGCACAAGAAACAAGAAATCAAATTTTATGGATGTCCCATGTTTATTCTTTCTAAGAATTTTCCCTATGGATGTCATGCTTTGGTAGAGGCCTTGGAATGATATAAGAATTTTCTCTTCGGATGTCATGCTTTGGTAGAGGCCTTGGAATGATATTAATCATATCAATGACATATTATGCAACTTTATATATACGTGGATTGCTTTCAACTTTTCTAATTGTGATGTTTTATGTATGCAACTTTATATATACGTGGATTGCTTTCAACTTTTCTAATTGTGATGTTTTATGTGTTTTATATCATGATTTATACAATCTATATCTTTTTATACAATCCATATCTTTTTATGTCTTCATAGAATCTACCTTGCAACATTATAAGAGAGTGTATATACTCCATGTATCTTAATTTGTTGTAGTAGGTTGTTTCATTGGGGCAGTGACATAGTTAGGGTTTTAAGTAATTGTTTTGTAATTCTTCTTGGTAAGTAATGGAGAATTATTTGATTGTTCTTGTGCATTTTATTTGTAGTTTAATTTTGTATTCTTTTTCTTCCATATGCCAAGAGAATATTGATGATGATGATGATTAACGTCCACTAAAACCAATGTAGTCTATCAAACCTTAAAAAGAAAAAGAATCTAATTGAGATTCTTCAATATCTTATTTTTATGATAAAAAAGAAGGGAAAGAAGCATTCCAGGATCATTGTAGTTGGGTTGACTTAAAAAGTAAAAATTATTACAATATCATGCTTGAAATTGCACATGGATGATTATCATACCATTATAACAAACTCCAAGTAGAATGTGGACGTGTGGATCTATAGCTAGGGTTCTGACAGATTGGATCTACAACCTTGCAACATCAATATTAGCAAGCTAATCTCGATCAACCTCTTCCCCTACATAGATTCTTCTCACAATGCATGCTCTTTTGGCTGTAGAGACGAGAATCCCAATGAGTTTCCCCTCGCTTGGGGGAGGGGGAGGGGGGTCGCCTCCATCATTCTGAGATTCAGTCAATCAGACGACTTTTGTCCATACCTATAACGTTGCACTAGGTACTTCGACCTCGATGGCTAGAGAAACACCAGTGATGGGTGTGAAAAGACAGGCGTAGGGTCGGAACCGTTGCCTCCCAAAGGCATAGAAGAACCCCAAATTTGTGATCCCCAACAATCGTATTGAGAAATCAAGACAATACATGAAATATCATGCCTTAATCTGCAAGATTTTGGGTATTTGGTCCTGAGAGCAAGATATTTTTGGTGGATCTAGAACAAATGGGCACCTCGGGGTCAAATCGAACTCCGCCTATGAGCCAAGGGCTTTTCCACAATGATCTTTGTAGATCTGGACGACTGAAAACACATTTTTGAGAATGGGCCTCATTTCATGAATAGTGCGAGACTCTTTCTTCGCTAATGGGAGGAATGTTATAATCTTGACAAGGAAGAGTTCTAGGAAGCTCTGGTATGGGTAAGGCTATTCTACCTTCTGGATGAATTCTCAGAACCTGATATCCTAGAAGGAATAGGTAATGTGATTGGTCAATTTATGAAAGTCTTAGATATCTCAAAGCGTCAAAGGCATGCAGCATATGCCTACATCTATGTCCATATGAATATCTCCCAACCCCTCCCTAAAGCAATCAAGTTGGTCTATCATGACTCAATTTGGTTGCAATCGCTTGATTATGAGCATGTCCCTTTTAAATTTCATTGTTGTCATGACTACGGCCAGTTATTCTGTGATTGCCCCCTTACCATAGTCGAGGAAGCCCAACATGCAACCCAGCAACGTGATGATGAAGGTTTCAAACTAGTAGGAGGTAGACACAACTACCAAAACTAATCTTAGAATGCACCCTCAATTGCCCACCTTAACCCTCCAACACCTCATCCAAGATCTGACCGAACAACCCACTTGGTTGGTAAAACCCCTCCTCAGGGGATGAAAACCCCTTCGCACTTCTAGGAACCCTGGAGTCGGTGCAAGAGTCTCAACAATTGCTCTAGGAAATGGATGTCAACAAAAAAACGACAACTTCCATAGACAAAGCTATACCTAAGTGGAAAGTGTTGGAAACTACAGAAGAAGGTCAAAGAATAAAGGAGATCCTTAATCATACAAGCAAAGTTTTGGAGATGGAGGAACAAAATAATCGGCTCAGCCTGGAGGAAAGGAAAATGCTCGACATATTCAAAGTATGGCTCAAAGGGAACATTAAAGAAATCCTAGCTAACCAACTTTCACACTTTAGTAATATTTTCAACCGATAGAGCGTCGGACTGGGAAAACAAGAGATCGATCCCAAACCTCCCAATTCGGGCAAAGAAGGAGGCATGTTAGCTATAACCCTCCTAGATCTAGGTCTATGTGATAGAGGAAAAAAGGGGAGGAAGACGACCAGAGAAGTAATCAAGGAAGAAAGTGAACTTATGTTAAACTCGGGGCAAATGGGTCAATTAACATATTATTTTCCTAGATCTGTACCCCCCTCTTAAAGAAAATCATCTCTCGGAATATTTGGGACTGCAACAACAAATGTAATCTTTGATCTCTGAAGGAAAAAAATCATTAAAGTTAAACCGGATATTGTGTTGCTACAGGAAACCAAAATGAGATTAACAAAAATAAAGGAGGGTAGCCAGCATTGTTGCAAGAATAGTGAAGTCATGATGATATATGCCATTGGCATGGCTCGTGGCATTGCGGTGCTTCGGAACCTAGCCAGAGTCATCTTCACAGACTGTTTTGGCACCCACTATACCTTGTATGGTACCTTTTGATTAATCGGCTCTAATGTGCGGTATAACCTGTCAGCAGTCTATGGACCCTCCATTCCTCAAGCTCAGGATCTATTTCTGAAAGATCTCCAAGCCATTTGATCCATCATATCATCCTCTGAATGGACAATAAGAGGCGACTTCGACCTCATCTGGAATTTGGAAGAAAAAAGTGGAGGGGTTACATGGTTGGAGCCCAGCTCCATTGCCTTCAATGATCTAATTGAGGAACTTCATTTGGTCGACATGAAACCAAATACGGGGAATCACACTTGGAATAATCAAAGAGGAGGTCAAAACCAGGTGGCCTCCCATTTGGATCAGTATTTTTTGTCGGAGGAACTTGTTTTAAATGATATTTTCATTGAATCTTCCATTCTTCCCTCTCTTAGCTCAGTTCAAATGCCTATATGTCTCAATATAGCCTCCCACACCCCTTCAAAGAATGAACCCTTTTGCTCGGGAATTTTTTGGCTACAACACTCGGGATTTGTGGGAAGTTAGAAGAATGGGGGGAGATCCTTGAGGTTCCCCTCAGCTCCTACATGCAAATATTCCAAAGAAAACTCAAAGCTATCAAATTAAAAATCAAAATCTAGAATCAAGAGGAGTTTGGGCACATATTCACTGAAAAATGGATTTAGAGGAGCAGATGGAGAATATTCAAATGCATATCGCCTGTGAAGGCTGCTTAGAGGTGTTGACGGCCACAGAGGGATGACTCTTAGTGTAGTTGGAAGAAATGAGGCTCCAAGAGGAAGAATTATGGAGGCAAAAGTGTATAATTCAGTGGCTCCAAGAGGGGGAACAGAACTCAAAGTTCTTCCGTAAATCCATGATCAGTAACCCACAACATAACCACATCACTTTGCTTACTTCTGGGCAAGGGGTCTGTTTGGAACCGCACCAATCAATGGAGAAATAACTCATCTCTTTTTATCCATCACTCTTGTCTGAAGAATACATTGACCAAACTGAAGACATAGAGAAAATTACCCATCACATCCCCAACCTCTTGAAAAAGGAGAAAACAAGGCCTTAATGTAGCAAGTGACATTCGAAGAAGTGGAGACCATGTTTACAGAGATGCCTTCCAACAAGGCACCTACTCCGGATGGGTTCACTGCAAAGTTCTTCATGGCTTGCTGGTCATTCCTGGGTCCAGATATTGTAGAAATGGTGGAAGAGTCCCGACAACGAAGATAGGTTTGGTTTGGATTGAATACAACTTTCCTCACTCTAATTCCAAAATCCAAGGAGGCCAACACCCCAAGTGGATTTAGGCCTATTGCGTTATGCAATGTGATCTACAAGATCCTTTCCTCCATCTTGGTTGGATGACTGAAACCAATTCTTAATCATGTAATCATTCAGGAGCAATCAGGATTTGTAGAAGGGAGGCAAATTTTGGATGGTATAGTCTCACCCCATGAAACTATCCATTCACTCCAACGACATAAGAAAGAGGGGATAATACTAAAGCTGGATATTTCTAAAATCTACGACTGCCTCAGTTGGGCATACTTTCTCTTGGTCATGAAATCCTTTAGTTTCGCAGAGGAGTGGCTTAGTTGGATTCATTCAATGATCTCCACCCCTTTCTTCTCAATTTTGGTTAACATGGCTCCTTCTTCTACTTTTCAATCTTCCAAGGGTCTCAAACAAGGCGATCCAATATCTCCATTCCTGTTCATCATAGTTGTTGAAGGTCTGATTCATCTAATCAAGGTGGCCAAAATCAACAATGACTTGAAAGGACTCTGCCTCCCAGGAACTGATATCGTCATGACCCACCAATGGTAATCTATTATATGGAGAATCCTAGGTCCAGGAAGTAGTAGTGATCGATGGAATTCTTGTGGAATTCCAAGCAGCCTCAAGTATGCTCCTTAATAAGGAAAAATCCCATATCTATTTCTTTAATACTCCTCGCTCAATCTAACTTTTTCCAGCTCACATCCTAGGCTTCTCCATAAGGACTCTCCCATCGAAATATGTGGGTCTCCAACGTCCTTAAAAATTTGTCAAACTGGACACTTAGGGTCCTTAACCTGGTAGGTCACGCTACTCTTCTCAAATTTGACCTTCAAGCTATCCCTCTCTAGCAACTTTTTGTTTGCCTTGCCCCAAAAAGTATATATCAAAAATTGAAAGCTATCTTCAGAAATATCTTGTTGCATGGTGCAACCCTTGAAAAAGAATGGCCCCTTGTTGCCTGGAATAAAATATAACTCCCCAAAGCACAAGGGGGCCTCGGTCTGTGGGATTCTGAGGATTTAAATGCAGCTTTAGGGGCCAAGCTCTGGTGGTGACGGATACAAAGTGGCACAAAGCAATGGAAAGGGATCTGGTCACAAAAATATGGGAAAGTTAAAACCTAGTGTGTGTTACTCTGAGATCCCTCCTATCCTATAGGATTAACCATATGGAACTAGAAACATTAGAACAACTACCTCATTCGGGTTCACTTCTTTTGGGAAATTAAGGATGGAAATACATCTTTATTTTTGGAGGACTCATGGTAGGAACTCCCTCACATGGATAGAGAGGCCCCCCTGCAGGATCTAAATCTCATTCTTCAACATCACAGTGAGGGACCAATAGCTAACTACTGGAAGGAAGAACCACACCCTCATGGTTAGAGAGAATGGAAAAGAGCAACCAATTGGCATCTTGCAGCACCTCAAGAAGCATGGTAGAACCTCTCATAATAGTTGAATCATAGATATATCCCTGTCTCCCTAGGGTCTAATAAACTAAGATGGGGGTATTTGACATATGGCTCCTTAACCCTCAAATAAGTTTATATCATCAAGGTAAATGCATAAACCATGCCCCATTGGAGAATATGGAGTTCCATCTAGGGGGGGAGGTTTTGCCCAAGGTAGCTCATTTTCGTTGGCTCATTGGGCATAAACAAATCCTAACTTGGGATCGCTTGTTAAAGAAAGGCTTCCTGGGCCCCTCACAATGCCCCCTCTGTAAAAACCAGGAGGAAACTTTACAACACCTTCTAAACGCATGCCCCACTGTGAGATAAGTATGGGATTTAGCAGTTGTCCTATTCGACACCTACGAATGGCATCGAGATGACATTCTAGATACAATCAAAAACTGGCTACAAAGTCGATTCAAAAACCTGATTTTCAATAAAGCATGGTGCATAATCTTGGGATTTATCATATGGAACATCTGGAAAGAAAGGAACTAAGCCATATTTCATGATCAGACTCCCTCTAGTGCCTCCATTTGTGGGATAGCCAAAGACAACACCAGGGAGACAATCCTATCATAGAGATGGGATCTCGACGATTGGCAAGCAACTCCTTCAAAGTCATACATTCTCCTCTCCCTTAATTTATCTCAAGATATGATTCTTCCCCTTCCCTCTCTAATCAGGGACCCGCCTATATCAACTCCTTTTGTTTCTCTCAGCCTCCTTTAGGTTGCACTCAAATCAACTTTGACAAAGCATCCAAAAGCAACCTTGGTCTTGTGGGCTATGGGGGAGTCTTTCGCAACTCCAAGGGAGCCCTAATAGGCATTTATGTCAGGGATTGTGGTCACACCAATAATAATGTAGCAGATACCATGGAAAAGGATAAGGGTCTAACTCTAGCTAGACAAAAAAATTTCTTAAGGATCCATATAGTCGAGGACTCTAAAATGGTGGTTCAGATGGTTGAAGAGATCATTGATGGCTCTCCCATTTGTAAAATTGCCAAAAGTTAGCAACTTGAAGCCCAAATAGCAAGAATAAAACACCTCTTGGAGAGATTTGAATACGTCACGAGAGGCCATATCCTCAGGGCCAGAAATAAAGTGGTTGATTCGTTAGCTAACCAAGGAGTGATGCGCAAGCACAAATAATTTTCCATTTTGTGGCATGTTTCTTTAAGTGTCGCTGATTTAGACCCTTGTGAGGTGCAGACTCTTCAATATATCCTAAAGTCAAACTCTTCTTCCCCTAATGGAGGTGCACATGCAGATGTACAAGTGGCACGTGAAAGGCCATCCAGACCTGCTCCTCCTCCATGTGAGTATTAACTCCACATCAATGAACCGCTCCAACATTTACTCCTTTTGTGCGACAATATCCCTCACAAGCTCTACAAATAAATGTGAAGCCTCGCATGCGAATTACTTTAGTTTGGTAGTTTGGGTAATGAATTTGGGTGGTAAGGTGATTGGTAGCATTTGGGTCTGTGTCTATCACACCTCATTGGGGTTCCGGCCTTGGGTGTGGAGGGAAGACGACATTTGTATTTTCTTAGTGTGGTTGGGATACGTCTACCAGTTTACCCTTGGGACCCAAGTACTCAGATAGTTGTGGTTTGGTACTGCTCCCTCTCCTTCATTGGTTACAATTCTTTTTATAGCTCCACTCCTACTCGCCAGAACCCTTGTTGATCTTCAGAAGTGTAGGGGTTTTCATCTGGTTTTTGGCAATTTTTGCTATGGGTTCAGGTCTTTCTTTTTGCCGGAAGGTAAATACCATGTCTTGCTTAGCACTCAGGGTTGTGGGTTATGTTTGCATGGATATTCAAGGTGGTTGTTGGGAATTTCTTTGCTCTGTCACTCAGTCTGAGTAAACGTGTGCTCATCTCACCTTTCTGTTAGGGGTGTCATTCTAGTGTTTCATTCTTGCTCAAGAAAGTGCCCACATGGGTTTGGAACGTTTCCTCTCTAGTGCAGGTTCTCTCAATATCTCTTTATGGACTCCCCTTGTTGCGAATCATCAACCACCATGACCAACAAGATTCCATGATAACAGGGTCATCCTCGTCATGGGTGGGGGAAACAAAGCCAAGTTGGGTGTCCCGAGATAGGACGTCACTCATCCTCTACCACCTCATCCAGCCCAGAAACAAAGGACACAGAGGATATTTCTCCAGCTAATTTTCCAGGATGCACAGTGGCTCCCACCTTCCTGGATTCTATTGTCGAGTAGTTGTGGTACATACAAATTGACATTAGTATTCTAAGGGACCATAGGTATGAATACTGCAATGAAATTGTAGCACATCTTACTATGTTCAATATAGTGATAATGTCATTTTGGAGTAGTCAGAAAACCTCCAGCATAGTCAACAATGTACTAATGACCACCTTCACAGCTTGGAGGTAGGGGTGGAACACATTGTCTTACACATTCATGGTTGTGTTGGATACTTTGCAGCTCCCAATATAATTCTCCCTCATTCCCCTCCTTGATATGTTGTTATCATTTTAAGTCTCTTTTTGTGTCTCTCATAGTATTCTAAGGCCACAAGGCCCTTTGGAAATCATGTATGCAAATTGTCTATCTTGGAATTTTGTAACCCCCCAATCTCAAAAAATTTGGTCGGAAAGAGGGAGCGGGCGTTGTTGAGAGAATTTTTATACGCTATGATATTTTGAAAATCTAATGAAGTCCATTTTTAATGATAGAAGAAAACAAGTCAAGAATATTGGAAGTGTGGCAGATGTTAGGGAAATGAGAGCAGTTGCGAGTAAGAGATGAGCAATCTAAGAGAAAGTTTTTTTCATCTTCCACCCTATTTGAATCACAAAGCTGACAGATTCTATCATCCCAAGGAAACTTGGGAGTAGACCACCGCTCGATTTCGCTTCGAAGCTCATGAGAATTAGTTCTAATCCTAGCGATGTTCATTTTTTTCTTAGTGTTCATTCAAATAGAGAGATAATTTTTGTTATCAAGGGTGGGTTCGATCACCTCCTTATAATATCTTGTCTTCCTTTTACCCTCCATCTCCTTATCATCCCACAATTTATCCTTAAATTTGGAGGTGATACTATCTTTGACACTATCCTCACTTCCCACAATGATCTCCTCCTTTATACCCTAATGGTTGAGCCAATATTGGGCATCCTTATACCACCCATGCTTGAGGCGAAGGTGGGGGTTTTGACTAAAGTTAGAAGAAATTTTGGGAAGCCTCTTGGCTTCCATGTTGTAAATATTCTTCTTATACATTAGATACTTAAACATAGCCCTTATTTCAATGGGGGGAAAGCCAACTTTGATCAAGAGGATAGGGTAGGGGGTATTTCCATTGATCTTGATGTTGTAGGTAATGAATTTCTTTTGAATCATCTCAATATTTCTCCATGACTCTCTCAGTATACTGCAACCCCAAACTTCACATCTGTATAAGATAGTAGGGGTGATGGAGGTCTCAAAAAGGAACCTTTTTTTACTCCAAATACAATATTGGCCGACTTACAATTATTTTCAAGCTCATAATAAGATTTCCAGCCTCTAATAATCTTTTTCTCAATGTTATAATTCCATTTGATTTGATGAATAATGTCAAAACCCAAATATTTATAAGAAGAAACATGTTCTAAGCAATTGTTATCATAGACAAAATTACCATGATTGATATGTTTGGATTTGATAATCATAACTTTAGTTTTTTAGGTATTAACCATCATATCCATATTGGAGCAGTAGTCATGAAGAGTCCTAACATGCTTTTATACATTAGCATGGATTCTAGCAAGAATAATCATATCATCAACATAAAGGAGAAGAGTAATGAGTATACCAGCAAGCTCTGTGCCCTTGCAAACTGCAGTTTCCAAATTATCCTCTGTCTTATCGATGTAAATGCTAAAAATGGTAGGAGATAGGAGACACCCTTTCTTAACCCCGATATTGCATTTAATATATTTAGGCCACCCTTTTTTGGTCTTAAGCCTAGCAAAAATAGTCTCATAGAGGTGAATCACAACAATCCTCAACTCAGGAGGAACCATTATCTCATCAAGACGGTTCCATAGCTTATCCCTAGGAACAGTGTCAAAGGCTTTTCTAAAGTCCACAAAGCAGTATAAGAGATCGAATTTAGTATTGCAACATTCCTTGACAATGATCTTGAGAGTGACAAGATGGTCGATAATCGAGTGATGTCTCCCAAACCTAGCTTGCCCTTTATCTATTTTACCATCATTTTCAAGCCAAAGGCTAATATTATTTTCCAAAATGAGCCCATAAAGTTTGGCTAATATGTGGCTAATCATAATGGTCATGTAGTTAGAGGGAGAATTTTTGTCCCCATTTTTAAATATAGGAACAATAAGGGTTTGCATCAAAGGTTTAGGGAAGCCATGCTTCAAAACTAAATTGAAAATCTTGTGGAGATGAGGAATGAGGATAGATCTTCCTATTTTAAATATTTCACCTTGGTATCCTTCGATATATTTAGCTTTCCCATTAGCAAGCTTATTAATCCCACACTCAACGTCTTCAAGAGATAAGATATATTCCTTAATAGGAGTGTTTACGATGGTGTCCATGGTGCCTAGGGTGTCATACAACTTCTTAAGATATATTTCTTAGTTCTCTGAAGGGATTGAATGATTATTTGTTGATTTATGAACAAGCACATTCTACCAAAACTTTATGGCCATACGTTTACAAAGGTGAAGCAAATGGTCTTATCTCTTATTAAACTAAGTCTACCGCTTCTTATTTTTTATGACGGATTTATATATACTAATATTCTAGAGCTTTACAATTTCGTTAGGAGCATCTCTAATCTCTTTTTTAGAAATTTTAATAGCCTTTATCATACCAAGGGTTGGAAGTTTTTTTTAATATGTTTATATGAAACCTCAGTAGAGAAGTTGCTAATTGTAGTCAAAAGGGTAGTAGTAAAATTGTAATAAATTTGATCAATGTTATCATTATAAGTCAGGGAGCCTAAATCCCCCTTTAAACCCTTTAAGAAAAGGTTTATATTACTTCAATTGAAATGAATATGTCTTTGGAATTCATAGTCTTCATGTGTCTGATTGGTATGCATAGAAAGGTTGAGAGTTAAAGACAAATGTATGTGGTCAGAGCCAGGATCATAATTTTTAAGTAGTTGAAAGTTGGTAATATGGTAAAGGACATGGGTGTCTGAAATCGCATAGTCCACAACACTACTATCTAACCCATGGACACAGGTCATTTGGCTAGAGGAAGGCGACTTATTAATACCATTGCAAATAATCAGGTCTTGGGAACTACAAAGCTTGAGAAGCTTGGTGCCAAATAATTTCTCGGTTATGTCTTGAGAGTTTCTCTTGAATCTATTAGCTAAGTCATCATCTTCATCAAGCCACAAGGCATTAGGGTTAGAGTTGTTACTTAACATAATATCTTGGTTAGTAGCAACTCTAGCATTGAAGTCCCCAAGAAAAAGGATATTACCTTCATTCCTAAGGTTGTGGATGTATTTTTCTAAGGTATTGGAAGGAAAATTATTATCCAAGTTAGTTTTCTTATAGGAGGTAGAGTTGATAGGAATGAAGGAGTATGTTGCAAGAAAAATCCTACCAGTGTTAGAATTAGAGATCTCGATCCAAATGTACTGATTAAAGGGATCGATTTTATGAAGTCGAATGTGAGAAGAAATAATGTTATTTATATAACAAGTTATACCACAAAGACCCCTTCGAGAGGATTTCTTATTCCATGTTGACCAAAGAATGAATTTTTCAAGGTGGGGAACCCTAGATTCATCATGCTCCCAAGTTTCACCTAAAAATATAAGAACAATATCAATTAGGATCCAACTTATCTTAGGACCTTTATACCATGGAAAGCCACAGAAGTTCCAAAAGAGGATCCAGAGTGATCCTAGTCCCTATTTATCACTCGCATTTTGGGTTTTGTCACTAATAATAGCTTTTTTATTCCTAATGATAGCCTATTATTCATAGTTCAATCTTTTATTCACTTTCCTCCACATAACAAGAGGATATCCCAAAATAAGGTTTATCCTTGTGTTATACAATGAAATTGAATGAGCAGAGGCTTTTCATATATGAAACCAATCTAACTCATTCATAAATATAAACCTAGATTCAATGAACCTATTTTCCTAAAAATGTTGTCCTCATTCATATAACTAATAGGTTTTCCTTTTGTTGCTAGAAATTGACATATAAAATTTATAATCTACTTGTGGTTTTTTATTAGATTAGTTGGTTGATCTTGGTTTTTTTGGCTGAGAGACATTGTGTTAATGTCATGTTCTATTTGCTTAGCACTCTATTCATATGTATGTTGACTGCTTTTAACTATTGTAATTAAGATGTTTTATGTGTTATATCATCCTCTACATTTCCTAAATGTATCCTGATTTTTAGTGGGATGGTGTTTCACTAGAGTGGTGAGAAATATAAGGTTTTTACTAGTTGCTTTGTAAAAAAAATTTGCAAGTAATGGAGAATTATGTGATTGAGTTCTCGTACATTCTATTTCCTATGCATACTTTTAGAACAATGTTTCGTAGATTGAGTTATATATTGTTTATTGTTTTGATTCCTTACATTATGCAATGTATGTAATTTTGCACACACACACACACACACACACACACATATATATATTCTTAGCTTATAGAGTTTGCTATTTTTATAAGTGTTTATGTGGTTTTCAAGCTTTAAATATATAAATTAAAATTAGAGAATGAAAAATTTGAGTTGTGATTCCAATCAAGAACATCAGTATTGTGTCACTATGTGATAATTCTTTCCAAGAAATTGAAAAGAAAATGACTTTACTACTCATGACATTTCCTTTACTAAATATTCCATCTATGTTCTCATGGTCCATTATATCTCTTACTCATGTTGAAATCACTTATCTAATTTTCATATAATAGTTTAAGTACACTTTTTAATATTTTTACTTGTTTCAAGTACAACTATGAAATATAAAATATACTTGGTTCTCATATTTCATTTTGAGAGCCTATTAACAAACTACAGTTAGAAAAAGGTCCAACGGTCACTTCTTCATCTATTATTTCAATGTATTTCCATAATTCGTTCGCTCTCTCAACTAGTACATGCATGACTAAAATGACCCTTGTTCAATATACTTTCATAAGATAAAAGAATAATTCACAATTCAAAATTTTAATTATACACCAAAACCAACATATATATTGTTTTTATTCAATGTTTAAGTGTTCACAGAATTTTCATTGGATAAAAATAAATGTATATGACAATAAAAATAGCTAAATATATACTTTTCTAATAAATGGAGCAAATAATTGCACTAAGAGGTGCATTCTACAACCTAATATGAGTTTGATGTGTGATTTTGTCTGTGCTCAATGTGGGGATTTCTGTGCCATTATAATTATCTTTTGGAAATTCATTTTCCCCACTATAGTTAGATTTGAGCCATTAAAAAATTTGGGGTTTAGGGGTCTGTTACAAATCCATTTGGGAACATCACTCCCATCATCCAAATCAGTGTTTTAGGGCTCATCAAACCCTAATTTCAGTTGCTACATGTCCTAAACAAGTCAACCTTTTGAATGCCTCCTTCCCATAAAGTTTCATGGCTTGAAGACATTGTGAAATGATCTCTAAAGGCACTAGTGCAGGTAGGCCCACGTAAGGGTGTGCTGCAGAGAAGTTGAGTCCATATCAGGGTGCTCTGTAGAGAAATTAGGCCCTCTTTGACCTGCGGTGGGCGATATTGAGCGAAATTTAAATAGGGTTTGGGGAATATTCTTCTCTCTTGGAGTCTTATAGAATTTTCCCTCACTTATCAACTCCTATGAGCTCAAACATGGATGAGGAAAGAGTTAAGATGCATCCTATTCTCTCATCCCTTCCTCCATGGAACTAATTCTATGCATGGAAGGCCATTCAATACCCTCATTTATGACATAACATCCTTCATCTTCCTATAAATTGAGCACTCATCTAAGTGATCAAGGGGCTAGACTATGTTGAATTGCAAGAAGATAATGTTGCTATGAGAATTGACTTTGAGACAAGTGTTGTTATGGTTTTGATGTGATGTGGATGGGATCAAAGCTGGAGGAGTGACTTCGAATCAGACTTGATGGTTTTAATTCCTTCTTCTATTCAATAAAGTATTTGAACCCTTTTCTATATGCCTATCTTGTTATAGGATGCTTATATGTGTGACTGTATCTGATTCCATTTACTTGTAATCAATAGATATTTTGCTTTGATTGCTTCTTTGTCTTCTGTTGTTGTTTACAGGTACCTCTCAAGCGTGTTAAGTATGGGAAGGAGTGACCGGAATGATACAAAGGAGACAAGAGGAAAGAGGAACTACAAGTAGGTCTTCTCATTTTCTTTGTCTTATCTATTACTTATAGGAAAAGGCTAAAGTGCTTTAAACTATTGTTTTAGATATGTTTACTTATCTAGGGAATTAGTATTTATCCATAGATACCAAATTCTCCAAAACAAATTGGTGACCATACTGGGGAATGATCATCATTCAAAGTAGCTTATCTACATACTAGGACGCTCTAGCAGACTTTACTTCCTTTCATTGATTCTATTTCATCCTTGTTGAAGTGTTTTTTGGTCAAAAAATTGAGGTTAGATGACCCTTGAGTGGCCTCTCAGGAATCAGCGTAGCCTTGTTCATGGGACAGTGCTTTTTAGAGCACCCTTGAGTGAGAGACAGTGCTCTATAGTGCAATTAGGCCCTCTTTGGCCTGCATTAATCCACCTTACAGATACTTTTCACCTTTGGATTGGGTTTTTTCTCCAAATTTCCTTTTGTTTATGCTTGCTGAAACATCAATGGTTGTAGTATCTTTGAAATCAATTTGTATTTCCTTTTTCTAGTCCTACTTTGGCTTGATTGATTAATGTTTCTTAAGTTATTTCTTTATCATTATCATTTCATTGCCAAAGTTAGATTATAGTTGATTAATATTTGTTCAAAATAAAGTGTCTTAAAAGTCTTATTTTCTTTCGAAACAGAACCATTGTAAAGTCTTCGTTCTTGTAGAAAGATTGATTGATTATATGTGCATTAGTTTCCTTTTTGTTCATCTAAACATTAAAGGAAATTGAAAAAGAAAAACTTGCATTGTCCATATTGTCATTTCTGAATTCTTGATAGGAATATCTAGGGAAATTGCATTATATGTGCTCTTTGCTCTTTGTCAGAGATATGATTGCTCTATCCATTTCTAGCTAAGGTTTTCATTGTTCAATTGAATGAGAAAAATTATTATCATATTAGTTGCATTTTAGGAATTACAAACATACATCATGTGGTGAACCATGAAAGGAAAATTCTAAAGAATATCAACTTAAAATTTATCTGAATTAACCTAATGGAGCATTGTCACTTAATGAAAAACATTTAGAGGTCTAGGCTAGAGATGTGTTCTAGCATCGTAAAACATAGCAGCTATCACTAACTTGTCTGCAATACATCCTGAGTGTGATACCTCATTCCACGTACGTGATTATATCATAGCTCGTCCACATACCTTCGGGTATATAGGTTGGTGTTATAGTAGGTAAAGTATATGGGAATGCTCTCACTGTGCGGTTTTGCATTAGACAATGCTAATATGGAACAAGCCTCCACGTACTTTCGGGTATATATGGTAGGAAAACACTAGGTTGCTATCCATCCTTAGGTAACCAAGTCAGCCTCCTTGTACGCTTTGATACACTGAACATAGCATTCAGGAAGATTGCCTGCTCGTACTTCTTGGTTCGTCGGGAGGTATTCTATAGTTCAAAGTTACTTGGTAATCATTTTTCCTAGATCATCCCTCTTTTTTTTTGTTTTGTTATTTTGATTAAAATAAATTTAATTAACCATAAATAACATCCTCCATACTCACTCCTTAGTTGATCTTAGGTTGAGACATATGGTGACAAATTCGAAGTCCACCAATCAAGGAATTCCTTTTGATGGGAATCCTAGTCCTTTTCCTCCTTTCAGAAATATTGGTGCCACTTATATGGCTAGATTGTCCCTTCCGGGACTTATCATTGGCTTTCCACTATGGTTGTTTTCAACCTCCTTGGTTCAAAATGTCGTTATTTCTTCGTAATCAAGTACTCCTCCAACTAGACAAAATCAACCTCTAGTTGATCCTAAAGTTTACCCTTTGCCTTCTTCCTCCCCTTCTTCCTCATTGCTTGGTGAAAGTATTGGTACTAGTAACCAGGTGGCTAAGAAGAAGAAAAAAGGGAAGAACAAAAAGAAGCAGGGTGGAAACTAAGCAACCATTGCTTTGAATGCAACTTCTAATGAGAAACCATCGATAAGCCTCACAAAGTTCGATATCCATGGAACTTTTGTATGGGAGACCATCTTCTTCTAAATTGTCTTAATATTCCTTAGATATTAGAAGAATGGCCTTCTCATTCACATCATCCTGGATCATCAACCTCTTGAGATCATGCTACTGACACACCACCAACTAGTGGTAGTAAAGTTAATGGAAAGAAGGGTAAAGTTAAGTTTCCCTGTAGGTTGTGTGAAGGGAATCACCCCATTCACCTTTGTCCCTATCTGGATGAAGGCAAAAAAGTGTAGGATAACCGTCCTACTTCTCCACAACGACTTCCATCTGGTTACAGGAGACTCTCCCTTAATACTTCACTAGTTGATGAATTGACTGACCAAAATCAACTGCCTAT
Organism: Pinus taeda; assembly: GCA_000404065.3. NCBI lineage: Eukaryota > Viridiplantae > Streptophyta > Pinopsida > Pinales > Pinaceae > Pinus > Pinus taeda. The sequence continues at coordinate 71,060 of APFE031675133.1, forward strand.
CAAAGCCACTCTCTTTGAAAGTGAATCCTATGAGTCTATACCTTACCCAAATCAACAGGTCAAGGAAATAGTTGACCTGATTTCACCTTCACTTAATCGTACCTTTACCGTAGAGAGTGTGTATGATACCACTCAGGTTCTTTTTATTTCTTCATATTCCAATGAGCTTGGAGGAAACTCTCTTGTTCCATCAAGACAGGAGGAAAATCCTCCCGTTCTCATAACTCAAGGGGATAAGTATTATTATTCTACAAGTTTTTCATGCTTTTGATGCAATGTGGATGGGATCAAAGCTGGAGGAATGACTTTGAAATAGACTTGATTGTTGTAATTCCTTCTTCTATTCAATAAAGTATTTGAACCTTTTTCCATATGCTTATCTTGTTATATGATGCTTATATGTGTGAATGTCTCTGATTCCATTTACTTGTAATCAATATATATTTTTCTTTGATTGGTTCTTTTTCTTCTGTTGAGGTTTACAGGCACTTCTTAAGTGTGTTAAGTAAGGGAAGGAGCAACAAGACCAATAAAAAGGAGACAAGAGGAAAGTGGAACTACAATTAGGTCTTCTCATTCTCTTTGTATTATCTATTGCTTATAGGAAAAGGCTAAAGTGCTTTAAACTGTTGTTCTAGATATGGCTACTTATCTAGGGAATTAGTATTTATTCGTAAATACCAAATTCTCCAAAACAGGGTCCCTAGTCTCAGCCCTTAGGAACTCAACAAGAAGGGTCTAAGCAAGGAAGGTAAAGTGTTAGGATACTGACATTAGAAATACCTCAAATAGTAGCCAACTTGAATATTGACATTAATGGAGAGTACCATTATCCTTTGACTATAGTTTAATTTAATTGTTGTCATATCAATTGTCGAAATATTGTGTACTAGTTGCTGGGAACAAGACATCAGTCACCAACAAGAAAACCTCAATGCTGGTGGATCTCAATGATGGCCATCAATTGACAGGGAAAATTCCATGATTCTACTATGTCATAAGGTGTCAGCTATATACCTTACAAATTCCAAGATAGGTATGGTATTGGGAGGTTGTATATCATCCTTGGGCTGGTAGAGGATGTTTTATCAACCTTTAGGATATTAATGTGTTGGTTATCAGGACCGTAAACTAATAAAAACAAGAACTAAGCCTCAATACTAATAGAACTAGACACATCCATTGGTTAACAAAGACAATATTTGGGAGTATTATCATGTGATAGAATTGGCTATTAGGTGTTGATATGTCAGATATTAGAATATCAGGTGAACATATGTGTGGGATGTGAAGCAAAACCATGATATAGAGAACATGATACATTAATATGTAGGATTTGTTTACAATATATGATAGATGGAGATCATATATGAGTTGTTAGGTGTAGGGATGTTGGAGGTTAGACATCAAGAGGATGAATCATAGCCATCGATATTCCCACCTTATGTTGATGAAGTGTGATAAGGAATGCATATAGGCTAGAGGATGTAGTATGATTGCATGGAAGAATTGGTGACATCGAATGTTAAGTGGCAACTAATGTGGTGAGATGACAAGGATAAATCTTCCTATATGATGTGATAAGGTGTCATGTCATGATGATCTGGCACTAAGGAAAGTATTTAAAGATGTCATAGCTGACATAACATTGATGTAGCATCCTCCTCCCACATTTACCCAAGCTAACCAGTCCACCAAGGTAAACGTGTGATGAAGAGTTACTTGTTGAGGAAGTGGAACCAACAAGAGAAGACCAATCTGACCCTCCTTAGAAGCTATAAAACCTTTAAAAGCGAGCTAACCCCTCCAGGTGTCCAACCCCTGAGAAAACTTCATGTTTTATTGAACTAGACACCTAGTCACTCCCAAGACAATCCATCCATGCAACTGAGACCTTCTAATCACTCCCACAACAAGGCATTCATGTGACTGCAACCTTGTTTAGGCAATTCTATGCCAACAACTGTGAATTCTAAGCCACTTTTTTAGGGCTATGACTCAGGCCTCTTCGTAGAACTTCATGAAACTCCCAAAAATGGTAAATAACAATGAAATAAGGCTAATAGTGCAATAACATGAATAAGGAATTGACCTGACCCCTACCATCCATGATAAACATTTTGTCAAACATATCATACACATGTAATGTACAGGTCATAAATACACATCTGAACATAGGGGTCTCATACTTATCTAAGAATCATCAAGAAGGACTGATGCCTCCTCATAATAGCTGCAAGATCATCTATTAGGTCATCCATTCATTAAAATTTCATCTACTAATCAAAACATGATGAGATCCATAACTCAAGTCTATCATAAAACATGATTATAGCTAGAAAATAGAAGATAAATATTAATGATGAAACAACCATTTAAGTCACATAATGACAAGCACATTTACTCATATAATACCAAAGGAAAAGGAACTGTTATTAACATATGAAAATCCAACCAAGTTAGGGACTTTCACGTACCACCATGACCATAGATTGGGATGAACCAAATCTCTTTGTTAACCAATCACCCCCGTGCCATATTCCAAGCATGATGTGGGATCTCATGGAATAAACCAAGAACATCAAACTAGGGCTTCTAGAGGCCAAAATACCTCAACCCTCAACCAGTGAATTCACCTCACAGTCAAACATCACTAACCATCACCAAATTGGTCTCTACCTAAGTTGTCAAGGGCTATAGAGCATTTGTTCCAACCAAGGCTTCTAGGACTAGTAACTCAATCTATAGTTGTTGTTGGGCTCTAGAGAATTTGTAAAACCAGAGCTTCTAGGACTAATAACTCAACCCACAAAGGGCTCTAGAGCATTTGTCCAACCAAGGCTTCCAGGACTAGTAACTCAACCGAAGTTGTTACTAGTCTTCCAGAGCATTTGTCCAACCAAGGCTCCAAGAACTAATAACTCAACCCATAGCCATAAGGAACATAAGCACCAACTAGAAAACAAAAGGGAAAAATCACAACACCATAGATATCCAAGAAATGGAAACGCTAGGCCAAACCATTGTTAATACAGACAATCTTCCATGCCAATGATATATCATACCCAAGAAACCACATGCATATTCCATGCATGTCAAAAATATCAAGGAAATCATACACACAACTTGGTACCTACAATCAAAACCCACTATAGCTACTGATCCCTTTGTTTACTTACACTTTCATGATCTTCCTTTGCTTTATTACTCAAAATCCCATGTATGCCACACTCCTCCAAGTTTTCTCCAAGAAAATTCTAAGTTTCCAAGAGTATGAGAGAGAGAGAATATAATGAGAATGCTAGAGATTGAACTAAGAAAAGCTAACACTGACAAAAGATGTGAACTAATCCTCATAAGCCTTTTTATCATTGATGCATCTATTCTGTTCATTTTCCTTATTTTTCCTTCAATTTCCTCCTCACATGCAATTTGTGACCTTTCGCCTTCCTTTTCTCCTATTTTCCATTATTTTCATAAATAAATGCCAATTAGTGCCATATGATTTTCAAAAGCCTTTTTCATTGCCTTTTCCAATTTCCATAGCCATTAATTAACCATAAGTGATCCCATCACTTTGTTTTTGCCAAACATTCAGCTTGGAATACGTGTCCCATGATCTTGGTTATTATTTTTGTTTATTAACTTTATTACATGGATTTTTGATCAGGTCTATTACAAAATCCTTCCCATTGGGGGAACATTTTCCTCGGTGTTCAATGACACCTACAATTAGCAAGACCGTTGAAAATCAAAACATACTTCCCATGGATATTTATAAATTAGCTCGTTGCAGTATTTGCGATGAGCAACCTACTGAAAAGAAAACCAACATGACAAACATAGCAACATGACAACCATGTCTCTTATTGGAGCTTTATAACACATCTCATGGAGATATTTACATCCATATACATATATACATATGCCAAAACTACTTTACCTTAACTGAGAAACAATGAAGGATACATAGCCCACATATGATCATACATCTTCCATGTAGCATCATCGGGTCCTAATTGCTTCCATTGCACCTTAACCTACTCGATTGCTCAACTCTATAGCATGAGCATTTTCCTATGCAAAATGCACTAAGCTTCCAGCTGGAAATCTCCTTCAGGCTCCACCTGTAATACAGACTAGTCAATAAAATGATCAACATCTTTAACATACTTCTTAAGAAATGACACATGGAAAACATCATGAACTTTCACTATCAAAGACAGTTGAGGTTGGTAGGCTATTGTTCCAATCCTCTCAAGAATCTATAAAGGTCCACAATACCGAGGTTCTAACTTGGCACATGATCCAATCCTCAAGTAGATCTTCTTGGGATTGATGTGTAAGTACATTCTTCCCCGACCTGAAACTCCTTAAACATCGTGTTCTGATCTCCATAACTCGTGTTTATCTTGTGTTTCCTTTATATTATTATTAATAACCCACATTTCCTATTCCATCTTTGCCAACATGTTCAGTCCTATCAACACCTTGTTCACTGGATCACTCCAACTGATGGGAGTATTACAACTCCACCCATAGAGTGCCTCAAATGAACTCATCCTCGGAGACTCGTGATATCCATTGTTGTAAGAGAACTCAATTAGTGGAAGATAATCTTCCCACTTTCCCTGTCGATGCATGACCTACATTCTCAACATGTCCTCCAAAATCTTGTTGACCCTCTCTTTATGTGCATCTGTTTGTGGATGATAAGTTGTACTGAAGGAAAACCTTGTACTGTAGTGATATTAATGCAAGAAGATATGAAAAATTCAACAACATGTGATGGAACTTCATATGTACATGGATTGCTTTCAACTTTTATAATTGTGATGTTTTATGTTCTATATCATGCTCTATAAAATCCATATCTTTTTTTGTCTTTATCAGAATCTACCTCGCAATGTTATAAGAGATTGTGCTTACTAAATGTATCCTAATTTGTTGTAGCATGTTGTTTCATTGGGGTAGTGATATAGTTAGGGTTTTTAGCAGTTGCTTTGTAATTCTTCTTTGCAAGTAATGGAGAATTATGTGATTGTTCCTGTGCATTTGATTTGTAGTTCAATCTTTTGTTCTCCTTCTTCCATATGGCAAGAGGATATTCTTTATAGTTCAATAATTTATTCACTTTATTCCACATCACAAGAGGATATGCCAAAATAAGGTTTCTCCTTGTGTTATGCAATCAGAAATTGATGAGCGGAGGCTTTTCATATATGAAAACAACCTAACTCATTCATAGATATAAACCTAGATGAAATGAACCTATGTTCCTAAAAATGTTGTCTTCATTCATATAACTAATAGATGTTCCTTTTGTTACTAGAAATTGATAGATAAAATTTATAATCTGTTTGTGGTTTTTTATTATATTTGTTGGCCAGTCTTGTTTTTTTTGGGTAGGAGGAATTTGTATAAATTTAATGTGTATATTCAAAACTTCTCATGAAATTTACTGTATCACAAGTCTTGAAGCTACTCTACTCATCTTCAAAAAGAAAATCATGATCAAGAACAAAAATCATTAACATGCATGGATTCAACACACATGCACAGAGATTTATTTAGGGGAAAGAAACTGCTCAAACCCCCTCACTATCTGTATTACATTAATCAAATAATATGGATGAATACAATATGATTTACTCAAGATTGAGCTCAACTTGCACCTATATCTTCTATCTTCTATCTGACTAACTCACCTTGGACAATACTTATCCAAAATTTTGAGCCTCCAAGCCCCTATATCCTTGTGTTCTTCCTTTGGAAATTAGGACCCTATTATTTAGGAAATTCACCAATTTGGACTGTGCAATTCCTATAGGTCGTTATCAAACTGCATGCATGACTTGTACAACTTTGACTAGTTTGCAACTGTTAGTACACTTCCCTTCAACTCCAATCTCAACTGGGTAAATCGAATTCTCTGCATGCATGATTTAATTATGTTTATTGATTAGTTAAATGGATGATTAATCAATGTGAAAAAATGTTACAACCCCTTCACTGAACCTCCACTGGTTCGATTAACAGTGAGAACTAGTTACACTAACAAAACTCAAATTAACTGAAATAGATTGCTACAAATTAGCAATTAATCATGTAGAATTGAACTCAAGTGTCTCCAATTCAAATTTACTAAGTAGCTAAGTGACAAGAGCTATGTCACCTCAGTTAACTACCTCCATGTATTCTGCTAAAATCGAAATTCGAATTTCTCCTAATTTAATCAAGGAAAAAGTAAATTAGGAATTTTTTGTTGCATTATCAACACTCCCTCTGAGCAAGAAAGGGATTATCAAATACCCCAATCCTACTTTTATGGAACTCGAATTTACCTCTTGACAAATCCTTTGTCAAAATATTTGCATCTTGATCCTCTTCGGAATGTATCACAACAACATAATTTGCCTCTGCACAAAATATCATAGATGGTGACATTGGATGTCAATATTCTTCGATCAATCATGAAATAATAGATTCTTAGAGAGTTTGATACAACTCTCATTGTCATAGTAAATCATTGTAGGACCCATCATATGACCAAATAACCCAAAAATAATCTTTCTCATCTAGATAGCCTCACATGTTACTTGAATTGCAACCATGTTCTATGGTTCTGCTGAGCTGAGTGCCATAGATCTATGCTTCTTGTCGTAGCAAGAAATCTTTGTTGACACAACACTAAAAATTACTCCTAAAGTTCTCTTCCTATCTAATGGACTCCTCGCCCAATGTGCATCAGTGAAGCCTTGCATTTTCACTCCCTCTATCCGTGTATACAAAAGAGCAAACTAAGTAGTGCCTCTAAGGTATCTAAACACATGCTAGCCTCCACTTCCTCACTTGAAGTGGCATCCTCTTTCCTCTGGTTACTTGGTGGAGGAGTTTCCATGGGTTTATTTCTCTCCATCCAGAACTTCTTTAGTATCTCATTGGCAGACTTACCCTGATAGACAAACATCTCCCCATATCCTTTCCATACTTCCAAACCGAGGAAATAATGCATGAGTACCATGTCCTTCATCCTAAACTCTCTTGCAAGGTCCTCCTTGCAAGATCTAATCAACTTCTCATCCTAGTAAGGATCAAGTCATCGACATATAAAACAATAATCAATAATTCACCTTCTACCACAATGTGATAAAGGCTTGCATATACTTCACTTTTACTAAAGCCCAAACTGGTGAGATAGTTATAAATCTTGGTATACCAAGCACGAGGTGCTTGGTTGAGTCAATACAATGCTTGATTGAATCTACACACATGTGACTCTCTGTCAAAGTTCTAAAACCCCTTAGGTTTCTCAATATACACCTCCTCCTCAATAACTCCATTGAGAAATTTTGTCTTCACATCCATCTGGTAGATCATCCACCCCATCTATGCTGATAATGCTATAATTGACCTGATGGATGAGTACCTTGCTACTGGAGTAAAAGTATCCTCATATTCAATTCCCTCCACCTGAGAGAACCCCTTGGCCACAAATATAGCCTTATTTTTCTCTATGCTCCCCTCTGCTTCAAGCTTTACTTTGTAAATCCATCTCGAACTAACCATTGATTGTTTACTGGTCTTGTAACCACTTCCCAAACATTTTTTCTAACAATGAAATCATATTCCTCTACCACAGCATCAACCCATACTCATTGTTTCATTGCTTCCTTGACTGAGGATGGTTTTGTCTCAACTAGCTCACTCATCATAGCCATGTACTTAAGTATTTATTCGATGACCTCCTCTATTTGCATTGTGATGTCGGTGCTTCCACATTCTCTTTATTATCCTGCAATGATCTATCAACTTCGTTCCTTCTCTAGATGTATTTACTTGAGTGGATGTCTCCACTTTCTCCTCCTCTTCTTATGGCTTCTCCATAGCTTACTAAGGTTCTTCCTTTGGAGCCAAAATCTCATGATCAAGCTACAACTAAATTTCCTTCTCAATATAACACCTCATTTCCTTCTCCTCATCAAACTTCAAATCTCATTTGACCATTTTCATCCTCAGGGATGACTAGTACACTCGATAGTTGTGATGTGTATCTGTGTACCCAACAAATATGCTCAACTCTGCTTCTGGCTCTAGATTTTTCCTTTCTTCCTTGGAAACATGACAGTAAATTGATGATCCAAAGATCTTGAAATGTGACATATATGGTTTCTTTCCTGAAAAATCTTCCTCTGGTGTACTCATTCCAAGAATCGTGTGAGTACTTCTATTTTGCAAATAGACCATTATGTTTCATGCTTTAGCCCACACGTGTAGAGGTAGGATTTTTTCATGCAACATCGCTTGTTATGCTCCCACAATATTCTTGTTCTTCCTCTTAGCCACCCCATTCTATTGTGGGTTGTGAGGTGTTGTCAACTCCTGTCAAATGCCTTCCTTTGCACAAATTTTTTAAACTCATTCGACATGTACTCACCATTGTTATCGCTCCTAAGAGCCTTCAATTTCCTACTCGTATCTTTCTCAAAAAGTTCTTTAAAATCAACAAATTTGGAGAATGTTCAGTCTTTCTTATCCATGAAGTAGATCCAACACTTTCATGAGAAATCATCCACAAATATAACATAATACTTGTGCTTGGCATTGGAGGCTATTAAGAAAACATACATTAGAGTGGATCCTTTCAAGGATTGCATGTGACCTGTTGTCCCAATCATTGAAGGTGGATTTTGTGTACTTTCCCAATGTACACCCTTTGCATGTATCCCATTGCTCTAATGCTCCATTTGGGAGGCCTGTAGAAATATGTTGTGTGATCTTCAAAGCCCCATGATGCAAATGGAAAAGTATTATATGCCATAATTCAACGACATCTCAACTCTGCAACTTCTTTGATTTTGTGCTCAATGCTTCACAGTCTTCCACTTCTAATTTGTAGAGGTTATTCACTCCAACCATGGTTTGCTTCACTTGTCCCGTGGTGATGTGTCTCAAAAAAGCTTTCATCTTGCTAAATATCAAATCGTACCACTGTCTTACAATAGCATGACATAAACTAGATTCTTCTTCAGACTCGGTACAAACATCACATCCTTGAGCCTAAGAGGGGAGCTAGACTCCCTCTAAAAAGTAACGGTACCAATGTTGGTTGCACTATACCTTCTATCATCTCACGTCTCAATGTGCATATGGAGATCCTTCTCCTCCTAGTCACTGAAAAATTCTTTGTTGATTGACATGTGGAGTGAGGCACCATTGTCGAGATACCACACGCTACCTATCATTGTGCTTTTCGTGCATGCAATGAGGGTAAAATCAAGTTTGAATTTTGAAGCCAAGGCTTCACCCGCTGCTCCTCCTATGGTCATCTTACTTCTTTCATGTGTGGACATTTTTTGGCAGTGTATCCGAGTTCATAGCAATGAAAGAAATTGCTTTTGGACAAGTCTTTCTTCTTGCCCCTTAACCTAATTCTACTTTGGATTGGGATTTCTTCCCTCTCTTTGCCTTTGTAGCCAAGGCACAGTTCTCCTCATCATCACCCTTGGAAGAGATTTTGTCTCTGGTGTTCCACCTTATCTCCTCCTGTACTGTGTCAAACCAAAGGCGTTCTCGATTTGGTAGCTTTTCCCTCCCATTTACCAAATCCTAGTAGTTGTGCTAGCTCTTGGGAAGGACTAGAAGTTTTAGGCTTACCAGATCATCCTCTACTAAAGTAACACCAACTTGACTAGGCTCCTCACGAAACTGTGTGAACCTGCTCAAGTACGATGGTATTGTGTCTCCCTTTTGTATCTTGATATTTCGAAGCTTGTCCTTCAATGTTAGCTTCATGTGGTCATTATTGATCTACAACAAATATGTCAAGGCCTGCCACATTGCATATGGAGTCCCTTTTTTTTTAATATTCAAGATGATATGGTCTCTAACTCCTTCCAATATGATCCTACTTTCCTTTGCTACACACTTGTTCCATTTTTCTAGATATTTAGCATCATATGTTGGAGGCTTTGAGATATAATTATCTATGAATTCCTTTAGCCCATTATCTTCTAACATTGCCTCTTTCCTGTCCTTCCAAGAAACATAATGTGAGTTAACCTCAGGTCATACTCGAGTCTGAGTCCATAGAAATCCATCCTGCTAACTCTGAATAATTGATCCTACAAGTTCGATCCACCTGTAAAGACAAATTTGAATTCTCTTCTCTATTGTGGTTCCTTCTCTGATACCATGTAGAAATTTAATATGTAGATTCAAAATTGCTCATCAAATTTACTAGATGACAAGACTTGAAGATACTCTAGTCATATGCATAAAGCAAATCACGATTGAGAACACAAATGATTAACATGCATCAGGATTCAACACACATACACAGATATTTATCTAGGGGAAAGAAATTACTTAAAACCCCTTACTATCTGTATTGCATTAATCAAATAATCTGGATGAATACAATATGTTATGCTCAATCTTGATATCAACTTGCACCAATACTTAGACAATACTTAGCCAAAATTTCTAACCTCCAAGCCCCTATTTCCTTGCATTTTTCCCTTGGGAATTAGGCCCCTATTAATTAGTAAATTAACAAATTTGAATTCTGCAATTCCTATAGGCCCTTCTCTAAATGCATGCAAGAACTGTACAACTTTGACTAGTTTACAATTGATAGTAAATTACCCTTGAACTCCAATCTCAACTGGGTAACTCGAAATCTCTACATGCATGAGTTAATTTAGGTTGATTGATTAGTTAAATGGACGATTAATCGGTGTGAAAAGAAGTTACACACCCTTCACTGAACCTCCATTAGTTCTACTAACAGTGAGAATTATTTACACTGATAATAACTCAAATTAACTTAAATAGATTGCTACAAATTAGCAATCAATTATATAGAACTGAATTCAGAAGTGTCTCCAACTCGAATTTACTAAAATTGAAATTGAAATTTCTCCTAATTTAATCAAGGCAAAATTAAATTAGGAATTTCTTATTGCATTTTCAACAACATTATATTAACCTCATGTTCTATTTTCTTAGCACTCTATTCATATGTATGTTGATTGCTTTTAACTATTTTAATTAAGATGTTCTATTTGTTATATCATCCTTTGTATTTCCTAAATGTATCCTGGATTTTAGCGGGAGAGTATTTCACTAGACTAGTGAGAAATATAGGTTTTTTAGTAGTTGCTTCGTAATTCTTCTTTGCAAGTAATGGAGAATTATGTGATTGAGTTCCTGTAAATTCTATTTTCTATCCATTATTTCTAGAACATTTTTTTGCAGATGTGGTTCTATATTGTCTATTGTTCTAATTCCTTACACTATGCAATGTATGTACTTTTGAATATATATACAGAAATTCTTAACTTATATCGTCAACTATTTTGATAAGTGTCTAGGTGGTTTTCAAATTTTAAATATATAAGTCAGAATTAGACAATGGACAATTTGAGTTGTAATTTGAATAAAGAACATTAATATTGAGTCACTATGTGATAATTGTTTCCAAAAAATTCAAAAGAAAATGACTTCACTACCCGTGACATTTCCTTTATTAAATAATCCATCTATGTTCTCATTGTCCATTATATCTCTTACTCATGTTGAAATCACTTATCTAATTTTCATTTAATAGTTCAAATACACTTTTTAATATTTTTACTTATTTCAAGTACAAGTATGAGATATAAAATACACTTGGTTCTCATATTCCGTTTTGAGAGCCTAAGTTATATTAACACACTATAATTACAAAAAGGTGCATTGGTCGCTTCCTCCTTTATTATTTCAATGTATGTCCATAATTCATTCGCTCTCTCAACTAGGACATCGACCACTAAATTGACCCTTGTTCAATATACTTTCATAAGATAAAAGAATAATTTACAATTCAAAATTTTAATTATACACCAAAATCAACAACATATATATTGTTTTTGTTCAATTTTTAAGTTTTCACACAAATTTCATTGGATAAAAATAAATGTATATGACATTAAGACTAGTTAAATATATACTTTTCTAATAAATGAGCAAATAATTGCATTGAGAGGTGCATTATACAACGTAGTATGAGATCGATGTCTGATTCTGTTTTTGCTCAATGTGGATTTTTCTGCCCCATTATAATTAGCTTTTGGAAAATCATTTGCCCCACTATAGTTAGCTTTGAGCCATTTGAAAATTTCGGGTTTAGGGGTCTCTAGTCTCAGCCCCTGTGAACTGAACAAGAAGGTTCTAAGCAAGGAAGGTCAGATGTTAGGCTATTAACATTAGAAATACCTCAAATAGTAGCCAACTTGAACCTTGACATTAATGGAGAGTACCATTGTCCTTTGACTATAGTAAATTAATTTGTTCTTATATCGATTATTGAAGTATTGGGTACTAGGTGTCAGGGCACAAGACATCAATCACCAACAAGAAGACCTCAATGGTGATGGATCTCAATGATGTCCATAAATTGACAGGAGAATTTTATCACTTTTCTATGGAATCAAGTGTCGACCATACACCTTACTAATTCAAAGATAGGTATGATATTGGGAGGTTATGTATCATCCTTGGGCTAGTAGAGGATGATTTATCAACCTTTAGGATTTTGATGTATTGGTTATCAGGACCATCAACTTTTAAAAACAACAACTAAATCTCAATGCTAATAGAATTAGGCATGCACATTAGTTAACAAATACACATATTTGGGAGGATTATCATGTGACAAGATTGGTTATTAGGTGTCAATATTTTGGAGATTAGGATATCAAATGAACATATGTGTGGGATGTGAAGGGAAACCATGGTATATAGAATTGATACATTAATAGGAAGGAGTGGTTTACAATAGATGATAGATGGAGATTAGATATGAGTTGTTAGGTGTAGGGATGTTGGAGGTTAGGCATCAAGAGGGCAAATCATAGCCATCGGGATTTCCTCCTTATGCTGATGATGCGTGATAAGGAGGGAAGTTAGGCTAGAGGATGTGGCATTCTGACATGGAAAAAGTGGTGACATCGCATGCTAAGTGGAAACTAATGTGGTGAGATGACAGGGAGAAAGCTTCCTATATAATGTGATAAGGTGTCATGTCATGATGATCTGGAACCAAGGCAAGTATTTAAAGATGTTATAGATGACATGACATTTATGTGGCATGATAATGTTGCATGTTAACATATAATTGGACTGCTAACATGGTAGTGAGGTGGCCAGGATAATGATGAGATCAATGTTGAGTTATCGAGTGTCAAGATATCAAATATTTAGGTATCGAAAAATCATTTATATTCTTCTCAATGACCTATTTATTTTATTACTAGGTTTAAGGACATCAAGATTTATGTGTCAATTATTAGGAAAATCCATTGCGAATTAAGTGTCCTAGGGACCTTGGGAACTAGTGACATAGTAGATGCATAAGGTGGGTGATGGAAATGCTATGGTCCATTAAATGATGAACCTATGTTGGGTTGGGCAAAGACCAAGTAAATAAGGTTAACTTGATGAATTATTCCCCAAGCGGTTGATATCATATATAATAGCCAAAAAATTGGGAAGGCCATTTTCGTAACTAAGAAGAACTCATATGATGATGACATGTCGGCCAAGGGATGACACATGTCTTCTGCTTGGAAATAACATGAGTGTTTATGTGGCATTGGAGAACAAGTTTCAAAGGGCATAACTTTGTTTCCAGAGCTCACAAAATTTATGTCATTGGAAAGATTAAAAAAAATAGAATACAATGGTTCTCCCATAAATAAGTTTCCAAGTGGTCACGGCAAGAGGAAATTTGGTAACCCCGTCTCCATAGTATCACATTGGAAGTTGGGTTTGGATACCACATATCCTTAATTAGGAATTAATGGGTTGAGTATGTTACGAATGGCATCAAAGATAAGGTTCAAATCTTGACTAAATGGGCCTAGGAGATATAAAATGATCAATGCTCTATATTCGAAACACTAGCATTAGAGTGCAAAAAATGAGACACAAATTAATTTGGAGCAATATAGAGATATTTTTGGGTATGTTTTTCAACAGTAGTATTACCTAGGTTCAACCATAGAAAGGAGTTTCATGTTTTGGAAGTATTACCTACATAAGGCAGTGTGAAAAAAAAGTGTGGACCTTGTGGTTGGTGCTAATCTTAAAAGTTATAGAGTTAGGAATGAAAATGTTGTAAGTGCACTTGCATATATATAAAACACGTGATATGCGTGTATGGATGATTTAGGATGCAATGGAAAATAATGTTGGATGAACATTTCTAGAAGCCACATTGCCATTATTTGAAGCAATGATTTAAGTAATGATGAAATGCATTGTTGAAATATAGATGTACATGATTGTATCCCATTAGGGAGATTTTAGTTTAAGGACTAAGAGTCATGACTTGTAATAATATTAGGAAATGCCAATAGTTATTAGCAACATTGTTTGGATGATTGTGGATGCCTTAAAATGGTTAATAAATATCTCTCTATGATAGGGTGGCATGGCATTAACCATAATTGAATATCCTTAAAATATTTGATCCTTCGATGGATAATGTGGCTACACAAAATACTTCAATGAGGATGGGAAGTTTGATAAATGGTTAAAAGGCATAAATGGATAAAATTGTTTATGTTAGGAATGATAAATAGTGTTTGCATTGGGTGTGAAAAATGGAAGGAATGAGTTAAAAGGCCTTAGTTTTAGTTTTAAGATAAGTGGCCAGGATGCTTAAGTATAACATATATTAGAGAGTATGGTTAAGGATTGTTGAGTCAGTGATTGAGAAGGTAGCATTGAGATTTCAGTGAAAAGTATCATTGGTAAAGTAATGCACATCGATATATGTGTATGTACACATGAGGAGATATAAGGCATACCCTAATGGTACCATTGAATTCCTTGTATAATGAATACACATAATTGATATGAATGCTAACCTTAGTAATTACTAATGCCTAATGGAGATGAGCTTATTCATGGATAAGCTAGTGCAAGTACCCATTTGGAAAGTGAGTAAGATTGATTTTGTATATGTACTCTCAAGAAGGGATGTTGATGTGGATGCATTGTTCTATGCCATTTCTATTATCCAACCTGATTCTATAACTAAAGCAAGGTATGAATGGGAGAATAATGAAGAGGTGTGGACACACATTCAAAAGTTACAACAAGATCCCAGTGCAGCTAATACATTTATCTAGAAAAATGATTCAATGTGGTAAAAAGATCATTGATATCTATGTAAGAACTCCCAACTCAAACAAAAGGTTCTTTTTGAATTGCACATCTCTTCTGTAAGAGGGAACTCAACATTTTTAAAAACTTACCATAGAGTTAAGAAGGGTTTTTTAATTTATATTTTTATGGCCTATGTATCTCAATTATGGAAAAAGAAGGTCTCTTTACAAGGAGTTCCTAAGTAAATTTCCCCAATGACAATGGAAATGCCTTGAAGATGCCTTAAAATTTAAAAGGAAATTAAATGGTAGGTTTATGAGAGTGATGTAGTTATTAAAATGACATGTTGATGCTATACTTAATATGAGAACGAACCTAATGTATTTATATGAAATTTATTTCCTTCACATAAATGAGAATGGAGACCAATAAAATATTTGTAAGGTTAATGGTTGAATGCCTTTATGTTGCATGAGAGAATGAATAAATCTCTAAGGAAAGGAGTTATATATTATGAGCTTATGCTAAGGATTTAAGGACTAATGTCCAAGAAGTTAATGAAATAAAATAGACATTGTTGTCATCCTCAAAGAAAAATGGGATGGCTTAAAAATTTCAAGTTAATTGAATCTCCTGTGAAGTGCAAGTTTGTAAAATATTTATTTGAAGGTTGTCCACTTGAATAAGCGTTGACCTAATCAGGAGACTAAGTGGTTTGATCATGTTGGATTAGGCATAATGCAACAAAGCGATATTACATGGAAAATGGTCCCTTAGGTAGACTATGGAAAGACATATCAATAACACAAGGCTATATTAAAAGATAAAAGGAATAGGGGGTTTATAAAAAATGATTTTTCTTGTGGCAAAAGTTTTATTGGAGAGAAAGGGTGCTCATTACAAAGAATACTAAAGGGACATGGATCTAACATTACGAATGGGATATTGCGCACTTCATTCCTTGCATAACACTCCTTAAAACTAAGCATCATGTTTGCTTATAAAGTGCCACGATTATCGAAAGGGAAGAACATTATCAAAATTGGAAAATTAGAGAAGTTCTTGGGATTATGAAGCATCCACATAATCTCAACAGGGACGGTGGATCAAGATTAGTGGAAATTAGCTTCCTCTAATTGAGCAGATTAGTTCTTCTAGTTCTTCTCAGGTATAACATCACATGATAACCTTCTATCCCTATATTTTACTTTATTATTTAGTTTCCATATTAAATTTCAATAAAAAAATATAATTTAATAACTCTAAATGAATTTATTTATTAATATTTATAAAAATAATTTAGTTATATAAATAAATAATTATTTTAATTATTATAAATAAATAAATATTATTATTAATTAATTAATTATAATATTTATTTATTTATTTA
Source organism: Pinus taeda (assembly GCA_000404065.3). Taxonomy (NCBI): domain Eukaryota; kingdom Viridiplantae; phylum Streptophyta; class Pinopsida; order Pinales; family Pinaceae; genus Pinus; species Pinus taeda. The sequence continues at coordinate 87,606 of APFE031675133.1, forward strand.
TAAATTATCTCATCTTTTAGATTTATTATCTATAATATTTATTATTATTATCAGTAATTATTATAAATAAATTAATTATTATTAATATTAGTTAATTATTTATAATGTTTATTTATTTATAATTATTATTTCATTATTTGATTAGTTGTTACTTATTTTAATAATATTAATTTAGGTTTAGTTTCAGTTTTTTTATTTTAGATGACCTTTTAGGTTTGAATTTGTTCCTTTATTATCTATTTACTCCTGCTCAGCTTTGGGCTCTTTTATCTTTGTTCACTATCATGATGATGGATCTCTTTTGGAATTCGAAATGTCAACAAAATTCGTATTCTACAATGAAAATATATGAATTCTCTCTCGAAAAGAAACCACATAAGTCTAACATAAAAGGAATAGATTCTCACATTAAAAAAAATATTTTTTAAATCATCATTAAATTAAAAGATTAAAATAATGATATAAATTATATTGGGACAACTAGTTTGCACAAAAATGCAAGTGAATGTGTCCTCTAGGTTGTTAAGATAAATAAATGGGTTATTGAGCTCATTGAATATCATTGCAAAATTTTAATTAAAAAAATAATTGTTGAATAATAAAACTTCATATTGAATTTGTAAAATGCCCTTGCTAAACAAAACAAACTTAGAAGGTATATTCGGAGAAAATTCAATGAAGGAGAACTTGACTAAGTCAGTGTGGATACAGAGAGAGTGAAGTCAAAACCATGAGAAAGATTAAGAAAGGATTTTTTTCTTAAATGATATTTATCTATTCGTTGATATGGTTAAATAAAAAAAATTGAATTAAAAGAAATAAAATAAGGTTGGATGGTGAAATAAAGTATGATTGAGAATGCTTAATTGGTCACTAATATGAAAATTTCATGAATGAGTGCATAAAAATTAAATGAGTTGGGATGATAATTGGGAATTTTGTAGCACACGTTTTAATTGATTGATTAACAATCAGCATGCACATGATGATGTGCATGAAGACAAATCATGAATTGTTCTCAAGAACATGATATTAAATGTCACTTAATTGAAATGGAATTTGAGATAGTAAAAGTTCCCTCCACCAATGAATTACCTTGAAGAAAATTACAAGAGGATGTTAGCCAAAAATAACTTAGGTATACACTATGATGGAAGCCATGTTAGTATGGAAACCAACCATGCAACAACAAAAGGTAATTTGAAGGAAATAGGTAAGAGTTCCTTCAAGCTATATTTATATTTCGATGATATATTTTTCCGCTTTAGATGCAGGACGTACATGATACCCCACCCAAGAAATGTTCAAGGAAGGAAGCTTCCAACACACAAGACTTTGTTAAAATAATAAAATATTAATAATGTGTACATGTGTGAACTATCATAAAGGACAATGGTTAAATGAGTGAGTGATCCAATAACACGTAAACTTTTAATATTTGATAACACATTTGAAAATGCATGATTATGTGTGATGTATGAAAAGAACGATATCACTGCAATGTATGCATGGGAATATGGGTAATGGACAACATCTTTAGTAATGAATAAAATAATTTCACCACTAAGTGATGAGTGAATAAAATAGTACTATATGCATGAATTCTAGAAGGTTCTAGAGTAATTTTTGAATACTAGAATGTGAGTGATTGTGAATCTCTATGTGTGGACAAATTGTTAAAAAAAATTAGTAATGCCTAGTTTTGAAACATGGAATAGATGCATGCTGGTATGGGACACGAAATTGCATTAGCGAATGTCATAAAATAAAATGTTGCATTATGAAATATTGAAATAATTAAGAAGAAGATGCATGACATTGATAATATGTATTTATATAATGAAAATAATGTTTCATTTCAATTTTAAATAATATTCCACGAATTAGGATTAGAAATCTTTTTGTGGATTTTGGTGAAAATTATATTAAGAGAATTTTAAGCATGAATACTAATAAATTCTATGGTTGAGTGGAAGTCTATATTGTAGGTGAAATAACTATACGTATTGCATTAAATTTAATCTCATAAGAACATTGGATATTATCACTTTAAAAAGAGCCAAATGTTATGACAAAGAGTCCCATATTTGTGAAACATTATTTCTTATATTAAACAAGTTGAAATAAATTATTTCATATTTAATTTGAATTAAAATGATTAATCTCAAGAAAATTGTATACCTATGACATAGATAAGAGAGCATATCTAACCATGGATGATAGATGTAATGGACCATACATTAAACATAATTAAATAAGAATTTTTTTATATAAATTTAAGGCAATTAATCATTAAAACAAGGATTATTTGGATCAATTAGTACAAGAATGATGAGTGGTGAAAAATTACCTATAAAACAAAGAAAACTTACTTGTAATTTTAGAATAGTTGTTCTATTATGGTTTGGCTGACCACAACAACATGTTGGGGTTGATTGGTCAGTTGCACTATGTATTTCTACAGCTTGCCACTTTCAATCCCTCAATCAACTCTCTCTTCCAGTGAATCCCTTCTATCCTAGAACTATCCTCGTAAAAGGATGCATCACACCCTCCTTCTCATCCATTAAATAGAACTATTTGTTCCAAAAATGAAAAGAAATTTTGTGTGCACATAATCCTTGTGTCATCATGCAATTTTCTATTTTTATCCTAAGTTTTTCTTAACATACATTTCTATTAACTACTTTTTTACTATTTTTTTAAGTAGTTTTTATTTATTTACTTATTATTATCTACACTTTATTATCTATTATTTTATTTTGTTTATTGCTTATGATTCTTTCTTTTATTTTTTTATTATTTATTGAGTATTATAATAATAACTATTTATTAATTTAATAATATGGGGCATTACATACTCCACTTGTTCAAGGAACATTTTTCCGGAAATTAAGTTTAATCGTTTAAATTATTTATTTATTTATTTCTTCTCTTCCACCTAATGTTTTCAATTATAACTAGTGTAAGGGCCACTTAAGCAACCATAGAAAACATCAAAAGCTACATCATAACATCGAGGGAAAGTGCAAGTACTCTCAATCTGTTATTTCTAAACTATTGGAACTAGGCTTAAAGCCCCATTGATCTACACCAGATTCCCATGGTTGAAAACTCATTTGGCCTAAGGAAGGCATCTAGTCTAGTACTCATGTACCATAGGAATCTCAAAAGGCTATCCCAAACTCCCTCCACAATTCTTAATAGGTATAGCTTGAGGCATTGAAGTCCCTCACACAACTCCATCCCACTTCTAGCCTCCAACATCAAATCAACAATATCAGGGACTCAACCTTATTAAGATGATCTCATATCCAATTGAGAAATATACAAGGAAAAAAAAACACTAGCATAAGTAGTTGATTGAGTTCATTCCTAGCCCATAAGTTGTTACATATTCTCCCTCATATGTATGGGCTCCCGCGAGATCATCAAATAAATTAACCCTCTTATCCCACCAGTATATCCCTTGTTAGTCACCACCTTATAACATGCAATCAATACAAGAGTTATAACATAATTATCTCGTAGAAAAAAATCCTCATGTAAACTCTTGCATGTCATAATGGAAATACAACAACATTGTTTTCACAAGATCCTAATTAGTAAGGAATTTCATGCTCATGAATGTCATCATTGAACATATCATCATTAAAAATGCATGCAATTACAACATGGCATAAAATTGTGAAATTTCCTCATAATATTATAACATTATCTTTATCAAAGATATAGTATTACACCAACATAATAAATAAAACCATATGTTAATATAACAACATGGCTTAACACCATAAATATGATAATCTTCTCAACACATATCACATGGAGAGAAACAAAACCATAAGAATTCTTATCATGAATCAATCAAATATATTAAGATGCATAAACAATGAATACTCTCTAGCTCATTTAATGCAAAAATATCATTAAACATCCATATACAATAAATTTGGCTAAGTTATTTAGCCTTATTTGGATCATCAATACTATGAGTGCCATGTTTTAGTCAAGATACTAGTTGCAATAAAATAATCATTTCCTCTTCTTATATCTAAGAAGTTAAGACTCTATGGGTAGGTATATGAGATTAAATTAACTACTCTAGTCCTAAAAATTCCTTAGTGTTGTTTAGTGACCTTTCTTAACTACCATGAATTCTTATTAGGCTAGAGTACTACCATTATGCTAAGGTATTTCTTCCTTTCCCTTTTCCACAATTTTTGTTATCTCTTCTTTGTCCCATCCTATATGCCTCATGGGTTTACTACCTCCTCACTTTAAATTCACCACACTTTCTACCTTTGTCACTATCATTTAACTTCATTAGTTGATTAAAAATATTTTCCCATAGGAATAATTCTTATTTAAACCTTATAAGGGTTCTTATCGTGTTCTTATATGGAAATACTATTGTGATTCCACATCCATTTTTCACAAGGTTAATCATTCACATCATATCTCAAGAGTGCTAAGTAATTCAATTGTGATTATTTCTCAATCTAAATTATTCTATAACATATTATACAATATGTGACTAATTTTGATTAACTTTTTAAACTTCCTTTCAATACCATTCGCCACAAGATTATATATTCTAGGGATACCTCCCAAGCACTAAGTTATTCCAAAATATTGCATCATGCACTATGATAGGTTATTTCTACTTGTCGATTTCTTATACTCATTTATGAAACTTCCACTCACTCATATATAGTATTATTGTATGTCCATCTCATCATTTAAGGTTGGCCATGGTTATTAGGTAAGCATGCATTATCATCGTTAGAAAATTTGTAGATTTCTTCCTTATCCTTCCTCCCTAGATAAGTTTATCCAAATATCACTACTAATGTTAGGCATCACCTTAGAAATTTTTAATTATTTTTTTAATCACATCATATCAAGTATGTTTATTATCTTTCTTGGATAATTTAATACAACACGTTGCTTCAATTATGACTTCATTTGACAAGTACTTTTATGAAATTGTATCATTATTCTCTTAATTTGATCATTATAATTTCTCCACATTTTTCTTGAATAGATAGTGTCTTATTTAGGCCACCTCAACCAACTTAACATTTTAAATTATAATACATACTTCATAAATAATAGCTTCTTCTTAAAGTTGATTTCTAGCTCTCTAGATCTGCTATATTATGCATAATGACCACTCTTTAATATGCATCTTAATTATTATCATGTGCTCATCAATTCCCTGTTGAGAATTTGATAAACCAATGCTCTCCATGTGTTTTACAACATCTACTAGCCACCTCTCGTGGATCATTATCTCTGGCGATGTGATCATTGACTACACTTGCGGGTTTGGTCTAACGACAATCGTGATTACCAACAATTGGTATCAGAGCATAGGTCATTAGTTAGATACGCACCCATCTTGCATTGGTGGGGGGGGTGGGGAATTGTTGGACATGGGATAAAACAATCATCCTCGTGTGTTTTGCCACATGGACTAACCGCCTCTTGTAGATCCTTATCTTTGGCAATGTGATTGTTGACTAACACCCGCAGTTTTTGGTCTAACGGAAATCGTGATTACCAACATTCCCATCCTCAATCAAATGTTATTTTAAGTAAAATTATCTTAATCCCACTAGGTATCTAGTTAACCTATAAAAGGACCCTAATTTAATTGTTAAAAAAAGTTGTAATTTCCCCCTTTATCATTTTGGAATTTATAAATCTAATCGATGGTGTTATTTGTTTCAAATTGATTAATTGGTTGTATTTGCCTCACTATTATTCCTCTTTTCCAGAGGTGACGTCTTTGTAGAAAGGTTTACCATTTAATATTTTAATCCATCTTGTTCCTATCCTTATCGTCTTCTCTCACTAAATGTGGTTTTACCCCAACATTACCTCTTAATGGCTATTTACACGGTCACTCTCGAGAACTATATAATTAAACATCCATAATATTTCAAAACCCTTAAATCCCAAAACATAGAAATATGAAATATAAATTCATTCAATATTTATCTAAGATTAATTTATTTACTGATAATTTGATGCTCTCTCTCTCTCTCTCAGACACACACTTAATTAATTAATTAATTGCATCCACGGGGTCTTGGATAGATGGTGATCGACTGTATTGTTAAGGAACTCCTAGATTTTAAGTCATTGATTCAATTCCCCACCCTATTTGGGTGTTACTTTTAGACATGACCATGATGTCGCCTCACCAATGCCAAACTATATATATATATATATATATATATATATATAGTCAAAACATAACCAACACTTCAAGTGTCTATAAAATTTATAAAAGAAGTTCAACTTATAATAAAACTAAATGAATATGAATTCATGATCTCTCAAATAAACTTAACAATTCCAAAAGCACTAGACATTTATATTAAATTCTTCTCTCCTATTGTTTTGATATAACATTTTATTTATTGTCAACATAATTATATGACTAGCACAACCACATTATTGAATGTGGTTGATATACGCCGAAAACATTTCCATCATTTATATGCCAATCAACTTTTGTAAATGAGGCCAATCAACATAATTTACATGAGACCTATTGGAAGTTATAGCATGGCCTATAAATAAAAATGACTTGCATTCTAATATCTAGCTTTCCTTATAATTGTCACATGACTCTTTCTTGTTAGTGGTTATGATGATTATGCATGTCATTGTCCTAGTTATAATAAGGTAGGGTTTTTTTAATCCGTTTATGAATGTCCCATATTTTCTTGTTCTTTCATGTCTGAATATATATGGAAAATATAGATAGAGGATGAGAAAAACAAAATCACTACTTCTCGAGATGTTGAGGGATGAAATCGAAAACCTTATGAACATGTCCCCAACCAAATTTTGCATCATTTTTTTCAACAATATCTTCATGAGGGTTACATGACCTTTACAATTCCAATATGTTAACTGCTTCATATTTTTGTTGAGCGATGCTAGTAGGATGTAGTGGAAATAACTCTAGTGTCATAGGTTCATTATCGTCCACAACAACTTTCCTATGAAAACCAAACAAACGTTATGAATCTTGATTATCCTATTTGTAACAAACGTTATGAATCTTGATTATCCTATTTGTAGCAAAGACTGATAGTTTATATTCAAGTTATCCATGGCTATTCAAGTTATTGATAAGTATCGAAATCAATGGACACATTTAGGAAACTAAATGTGATCATTACCTTAGGAATACCAACGGCCAATTGCTGTTGTATTTAGAAAATTTCTGGTGACGAAGATTCAAAAATGTTAGATTAGACACAAATGAATTGCAATGATAAAAATGAGATATCAAAGTACTATCGATGATTTTTTTTTGGAAGATTGAATTACGTATCAAAGAGCTTACCATTTGTGAGTGATGCACCTGCTAAGTAAGGTGGTCTATCAGACATGCATGGATGCCACAGAAAAACCCACGGCAAAGATCACCAATATCCACATCGACTCATAGCGTTTCTTGTACAGTTCATCATACAGGAGGGTGATAAACAGGTGTTCCATAGCGCCCCGCCACGTTTCATAAGACGAGGGAAAACACTTTGAACATTTAAGGAGGAAAATGTTTCGCAAATGTTTGATTGTCTTTCTAGAGCTCAAATGTTTCATGTAGATATTATTTATAACCATTAGTCATCATACTGCATCACATAGCCACATTTCAGAAATTATTATTTCTTAAATTAAAGTTAAGAATTAATTTAACTCGCTGAAAAATGTTGGGAAAACTTTTCCTCTTTCTTTCTTTTCGATGGAAATAGAGAAAAAATATTCTAAAAATATTTTTAATCTCCACCCTCCATAATTTAAAGATTTAAAATTCTTCATAGAAAGCAAAGCAATTAAAAAAAATGCCTATAATTTATTGTCTAATATTAAATTCAACATAAAAATATATTAAACAATATATAAAAAGTTTTTCCGAAGAAATGACTTTTTCCATGTGACTTTTTCCAAAAAACTCTTTATACATTATGATATGGATCACAGAAGCTTGAATTCAAATATATTAAATGAATCAAAATAAAACTGTATTTGTACATTTTTGCTTAATTCATATGCATAACATCAAACCATTAACCATGGATATATAATTAGCCCATATCACTCATAACATCAAACCGTGAATATATAATTAGTCCACATCCTCTTTATTCACGATATGAAATTTATTAAAATCAATAAATTAGCATAATCATATTTATTTAAAAAATAAAGCTGATAGGTGTTAACCATATAACTTTAATATTTATATTAATATCCATATTGGTTTTGGTGAAAGTTAATCATCATCATCATCAATAATAGTAAATTCCTTCTAATTTTAATATTAATCTCATAGGTTTAATATTCATTAATTAATACTAATTTAGTTAATAATTAAATTATCCTAATTATTAATATTAATATAGCTCGATTAATATTAATTAATGAAGCTAAAATTTAATTACTTTTTAATATTAATTAATAATTAATTATAATATATTAATCATTAATATCAAGTTAATAATAATTAAACATTTATATTAATTATTAATAATTAATAGAGTTTATATACCTTGGGTTTTAATATTAATCTCATGGTAGTTATTATTTTATTATTATTAACTTAAGAGATTAATAAAATTAAGAAATGTTTATAATAAACCATGCATATTGAAGCCTACTGAATATTTAATAGTAATAAGAAAAAACGCAAAACATTAATATTATAAAACTAAGAGGTCAATTAATTATTATAAATAATCAATTTTTTTAAGATTGAATAATATTAATTAGATAACTTAATTATTAACTAAATTAATATTAATTAATCCATATTAAATTTACCCTATTAATTACTAATAATTAAATAATTATTGATTTATTAATTATTAATTAATTAAAGTTAATCCATTAAATATTATTTTTTTAATTATAATTAATTAATTTTCAAAATTAATAAAAGTGTTTTGTAATTTTATTATAATAAAAAAAATTACAATCGATTTTTTATTTTTATTACATTTTATTTTTATGTTTTTAATTGAGTAGACATTTTATTATGGACTTGTCTTTAGGGTGACTTTTTGGAAGCTTTTCCTATGATTTTTTTTGGTCTAATTTCTCTAAAATCCAACAGGAATCTATTGAAATCACAAGCTTGATGGGTAACCCCTGCAGAATCAAAGTGCCCTAAGGGTTTTTTAGGGTATTGAATCATATATACAGTCAAAAAATTAGTTTAAATAACACAAATCAAAATTTCACCTCAAATTTTTCCACCATATTTGCTCATCCGAAAGTCCAAAAATTGGCACCAAAGCCATTATTATTATTATTATTATTTTCCTAGCATCCATTCTATATTGAGCTGCCATTTAAATATTTACATTCAATATAAACATATTAAAAATTAATTATGTGATATGTATATTATAATATATTTTTTTCCTAAGTGTTTGTAATTTTATTAATAAAAAATAAATTACAATAAATAAAATTGAATATTCTATTTTTATTTTTTTAGTTGTGTAGACATTATTATTTATTATTATTATTTTGGAGACATTCATTCCATATTGAGCAGAAATTTAGATTATTACATTCATATATGGACACAACAATATCTCCCTCTATATTGAGCCTATATTTAAATGTTTACGCTCATTTATTAACCATACAACATCTTTCCATAATAAATTATAGAGAACTTCTCAACCCAATAATAATTGTATATCAAAACTAATAACACTTTTAAGATTTATATTTCATATAATTGTATATCAAAACTAATAACACTTTTAAAATTTATATTTCATTCTTAAATTATATTAAATAAAAATTAATAATACAATCAAAATCAAAATTAATAAAATAAAATAAGTAATCATTAAAAAATTACCAAATAATTATTTTCAAAATTCATTTAAATCCTTCGAGACAATATTCCACCCAACAAACTTTCACATTAAGACTATGCATTATCCACCTTGTGGATTTTTCATCAAACCTATCTAACTACAATGATAATAAAGCATCATGTTGAGTGACATATAATATTGGTTGGCTCTCGTTACTTCCCGCCACTTTAATTTTTACAAATATTTTGTTGAGTTTTTTAAGTTAACTTTGGTCTTTCATTCACACACAATAACAAATATGAGTTGCCCATATCAGAGACTAGAATGTGACACTTCCTCTTATTTGTTCTTGCGATCTAGCTGTAGTATTTCCGAGGCTTCGATTGCGTTTCCTAGCTACGGTCCTACGGAGGTTTCTTTGTCGCGGCCTGGACACGAGCCCGCTCTGCCACGGGGGAAGGTCATGAAGTTTTTGACTAAGGCTAATCCTAATTGTTGGGTTGCGAGCAATAATGGGTCTACCATTTTGGTCCATGAAAATGCCCATGTTAAGTCCCAGCAATGGGTGATGGATGAGAAGGAAATCGGTCACGCCCTAAAGCATGGATTTGGAGAAACCCAACCTGCGAGGTTGAAGTGGACTGACAATAGGAAGAGGGTGTGGGTTGTTGCGTGATGGATGAGAAGGAAATCGGTCACGCCCTAAAGCATGGATTTGGAGAAACCCAACCTGCAAGGTTGAAGTGGACTGACAATAGGAAGAGGGTGTGGGTTGAATGCACGAAGTTTAAAAAGTGTGCGTTATGTCCTAGATTTGAAAAAGAGTGAAGAAGAAAACAATGTGTTTAACAAAATGCATCAATCAGTTGAGGAAGGAAACGTGGACAGTTCTCTCTAAAATTTCATGTTTGGTTTGATCTTTGTCCGGTAACTCCCTCTACATCATGGTCAATGCAATTGATGGTTTTTTTATCCTCAAAGACAAAATTAAAGCATCGACATGAATTCAGGAGGGTGCGTTTAGGCTCATTTACAAAGGAAGGAAATTATAGAGAGATTAGGTACTTAGAGATTACAACATTGTGAAGCATGTCTCCATGTCTCTCATTGCGTGCCTAAATGGTGGTGCCAAGGGAGGTGGGGCGTATTTGGCTTCAAAGTAGCTTTCCTTCAAAGATACCTTCAAGTTAAGATCTAGCTCTCAACAGGCCCAAAGTTGAGGATGTTCTATCTGTAGAAATTTCAAACCCTACTCTAGAGAACTACCTTCATATCTACTTTGAGAAGGGCCTCATTTTTCGTTTCAATAGATTTTGGACACACTCAGTAGACCTTTATAAGTGGATTCATGTGGCTCGGACTTCAATATGCAGGATTATCTTAGTTTCTAAGGGTTTCTTTATAGTGTTGTTTAGTGAACAAGAGGATTACCAGAAAGCCCTAACTTGTGTACCTTGGTTTTGGCATAAAATTGGTTTGTTCAATACCCCCTAGTTTCCATATTTTGATCCCTCTACAGCAGCCATCACCAAACTTCCAATCTGGATTCGGCTACCAAATTTTCCTTCCCATCTTTGGTATTTCTGAGTGTTTGAGCGAATTGGTAATTCCTTAGGCCATTATCTTGCCACATATATCTGTTGAGGAAAGTATGGCTTGTACACCTACAGAAGAATTTGTATGGAAATTGACATTAATAAAGGGTTGTTGAATATAATGAATCAAAAAAATCGATGATTTCCATTGAACCCAACCCCTAGATTATGAGAATACAATGTTTCAATGTCTTTTTTGTCTTGAAATGGGGCATCTACAAAATTATTGTCCTAGGTAAATCTCCACCAAGAAGTGACACAATAGAATGTCTAAATCAAAAAGTTGGAAACCTTGTGACTAACCCCCTCTGGAGGGTGATCCTACTCCTTTTGATCAAGAAGATGAGGACACCAATGATGATATGATTCTAGGAGATCAGGATCAAACAATTACTACACATCAGCCTTATGAGAACTTGGGATCCTAGTTCACCCTATAAATAGGGATCTAGTTATGAAAGATGTTTCTTCTCGTATGTTAAAGTGTGTTCATGGATCTGCTTCTTCGACAAGGAAACACCTTCAGCTCTCAACAATAACTTGGAGATTACCTTGGTTGATCCGCCTCCTGTAAGTTGGACTAAGGTTTTGAAGATGAAAGGCAAGAAGAGTCATTTCAAAGAAAAACCCCAAGTCAAGTGATATTGTACAGTCTGTCTCTTCCATGGTAATTTTTTCTTTAAAACTTTCTCAAATTCCTTAGATAGACATTGTTATCTCTACGTAAAAAATGGAAAACTATTTATATTAATATAAATCCTTTTATACCAACTTAAAAAATAAATAATAAAACATCACGTTGTATATATGTTTCATTCATTAATATAATATATTTAAATATTTGAAAAAAACTTACACATCCCACTGTGGATGACGATGCAAAGGTAGACAAGCCCATTCAATGAATATTGAAACATCAAACTGTTTAGTTACAGAGAAGACAATCAAGTTCCACTCAAACAATGGGTGTTTTTTTCCGACTACTCATATTGGAAGGCAATCAAGTTTCAAATAAATGCCCTTGTATATTCGATGTAACATTAATGCACAAAACAGAGTTGAACGGGAGATAATTAAAGTTAGCTTTTTACATTTTTATGATTTCAACTGGAAATATTTGAAGTGTGGTTGAGCTAACCATACTAAAGTTTGTGTATTTTCATGTCTAAAAATATAGAGATTTGAATTTTAGTTTTTATAGTAGAAGAAAGAAATAGTTATATAAACTAAATGCATTGTAGGTTTTTTTTGTGGGTATAGGAGTGATGGTGAATGGAGTGGATTTTATAGATAAATATTTTTTTTAAACATAAATAAATATTAAAATTTTAATTTGGAAAAAAATAATAATTGAAAAAAAATGTTTATGAAGGAAGTATGTTATGAAGTATTATGTAAATTATCAGATTCAAGGTTCAAATTTTTAATGTTCAAGCCACTCAAAAAAATAAAAATTGAAAAGTCAATAATATAATTTAATTTTATAAATATGACTTTTATTTCACATTTTTCTTCAATGTTAATTGATATTAAATAAAATCTCGCTATAAGATAGTTATAAAAATAAGTGTATACATCAAATTAAATTTTACTATAGAAATTGTGTATTGTCATACAATATATCTACCTATTTTTATATTTATGGAATTAAAATTATCCATATAATTTGTAAACCACATGATTTGCATACCAAATTATGGTTCAACTTAACCTTTGTTGTCTTTTCCTTTGTGCTCCTCTCGATGAAATTGAGGAGAAATCATCAAGGGAAACCTAATCCAAGTATCTCCAAGTTAACTAATGGATCATTATACCAAAATCCATGTCTTTTCAAGTTCAATCATGAAGTCAATTAGAATTATATAGGCACACTCTATTGTATTCACATCAAATATCTTCACGATATAAATGCATGAATGAATTCTCAAGATAGAGAAACTATCTTGATCTCATAATCCACTAGTTGAGCAAATATCTCAACTGCACATCAATCTAGGAAATATCTTGTTGAGGAAATATCTTTCAAACCAACTAGATGTAACAACTCCTAAATGATAAGAATGTACTTATTTTCAAAGTAATGATCATTGTTAGAGTTCCAATAAAGAAGCTTCCATTTCACTTATAAATTAGATAGTTGTAAATCCTTTTACTCAAACAATGAAATGTTTTATTCTTCGTCTTTCAATTTTCATTGGTTTTTTTCGTAAAAGATTTTTAGATGTTCTAATATGGTCCTTGGGTGTCTATATAATCCTACATTGTATCATAGCTTTGACTGCAAGATCCTTCTCATTTTTTTTAGACACCTATTGTAAGCTACATTGGATCACTTGTGATCTAGGTAGGAGACCATTTTTCTCTAGATCTATTTTATTTTAAGTGCCTCTTCAAGATCCTATGGTCAGATCTAGAGCAACAAAGTGACCTTGACTTCACCAAATATCTCATGATTTTCAAGGTATTCGTAAAAAAAAATTTAGAAGAGGTTATGCTTTGGTTGATTGAAATATTATTTTATTCTACATCAATGAAAAATCTAAAGCTTCAGAAGCATATCATTACAAGAGGCATTGACAGCATTTTTGACAGTTTGTTGTAGGTGTAGAGTCTCATTACTTCTGAAGACTCACTAGAGATCACTAGGGAGACAGTTGGAAAAAATTTAATGGGTTCTATCAATTCTTAAATTTTCCCAAGATTTTTTTTTAAGGAAATTTGAAGTGAAATGTTTTTAATTGCGGGGAAAATTTTAATTCTCAAGGAAAAAAATTTAAGTAATTTTTTTTGATATATAAAGAGGTCATTGGGCATACTATTAAATTGTAATTGTTCTTGTTATATACATGTATTAGATGTTATGGTGGAGTCAAGGACCATAGAGCTCCTTACTCCCTATCATTATCATAAATGGAAAAAAATGCACATCTCTTATAATCCAAGGTACTATGGAAAATATTGAGTGAAAATCAACCCACTTTTACAAAAGAAGATGAAATTTTTTCATGTAGGAATAACAATATGAAGCTATGGGGTTAATTGATTTGCATGTTCCAAATAACCTTTTTTTAATCTTGAACAACGTAGTACTCCATAGAAAAACTAGGATAAGTTGGCCTTTATGTTTGAAAAGGTCAATGACTTCTTTGCTTCAAAATTGGAAGCGATATTATAAACCTTGGTAACTAAAGAGAATGCCTCTATTTAGAAGTACCTTCAGAATTCAAGTCATTAGTTTCCTCATTAAAATCATGTGGCAAGGAGAAAATAGAAGCGAATGAAGTTTTTTGATATTATCAAAGCTAAAGAGTCATTTTCTCATTTTCTCATTTTCATTATATTCAACAATGGATGCTCACAGTGATAGGCTCCAGACATGATCAAATTTCAACAGTGGTTATGGATAAGCTCAAAATTCAAAATCCTCAAATTAAAGTGAAACTAGAACCAGACTATATCGCTCATCACCCTGATTCCAATGGTGTGAACAACACTCAAATCCGATTTCGAATGGTCAAGTTATAGTTGGTCAAAGTTTCAGACAAACTTGGCCAAGTGGCGGGCTTAAATAGGAAACAATTTGGCAAAAGCCTAGTGCACAAAATGCAGCCACCGGAGCGGGAAAATTTGTTTCCTACTTAATTTTTCCAGTGACCCCTAAAAACCAACACATTAATTTTACCTTATTGGTTGTTAAAAAATAAAAAAAGTATTAAAATTGGGGGGCGGGCTACCACGTCCCCGAGCACTATATATGAAAACATAATATATATGCAAGTGGAAGGTGATCAAAACCTGCCACCACCGCACCACCCACTGCCCAACCAACAATCAACATATATATGTTAAGTTGTGAAGTCGGCGGGGTATGAACCCGCCTGGACCATGTGGGTCAGCACCCGATGGGTGGCCCTGTAACCACCGGCTGCAATAGAGTAAACACACTATTTGTTACCGCCGGTAAACAATGCCATGTAACTACCATAGATTATTACAATGATTTATTAAAACGTCAGTGCATTTGTTAATTAAATGCCATGTAAACGGTGCCACTCTAACTACCCACTGTCCAATGGTTAACCAAATATTTAAATTTAAATGCACCAAACCATAAATGTAATGGGTGGTAAACATATGCACCAAATGGGGGTTTGGTGGTGTTGGAACCCCCAACCACCCTACACCCAACTTGGCTCTTTAACCAATGGGCCAATGACCCTGCTTAGTAAAGTTTTCCCATCATTTTTATTAAATACCACCGGTAAATCATTCGCCCAACCAACAGAGGAGCGTCGAGCTAGACCCGAGAAAAACCATGAACAAGAAGAGGTTGTGGAACCCTAAATGTGGAGAACCTTAAGATGATGAAAAGATTCCTTAGAGGGTCAGAGGTGCCAGTGAGAAAATTTGTTAAGATTATAGTCATTTTTGCACGCTTTCTCCCTAGGAGTCCAACTGTGCAGTCTGTTTCCCCATCTGAGCAGCAGAAATACAGGTGAAACTTTGGAGAATATTTTAGAATCTAAAAGATCCAATTGGAGGCAGATTTTGACCGAGACAAAATGATGTTGATTTATATTAATTTTTCATAGAATTTCGTAGGGAGCTTAATGGTGTACTCGGAATTTCCATCCAAGAAGCAAATTTTTTAGCCATCTTCAGGAAGGAATCTTTGGGTAAACATAGGTCCAGAATTTGACAGTGTCAGAAAGGGGCAAATTTTATAGTCGAGGGGAAAATTTAAAGTGTTTGGAACGATTTCGTGCCACAAGTTAAATGTTGTAATCCATTTCAGTGGCTGAGCTTTTTATTTTTCCTCATCTTTGAGAGTGGAGGTATATGATGCAATTATGTCATTTTTTCTTTTGATTTGCTGAGATGATGGTTTTGTTGTTGAGATCCCTGATTACCATTATGTTGAGGGATACTTGTATCCCACATCATGTGAGATTTTATTAGCTTTTCATGCTGAAGGAATGCCCATTTGAGTGAGAGATCCTAAGAATGTCTCGTGGAGAGAGACACCACTCTGTTTGAGCATACAATGTAATGACAAATAAAATTTCATGTACATCATCATCTTGTAGAATTTAATGAAGGAGCATCCCCATTCTTGACACTAGGGTCCGGAGAAGTAATCCATATTGGATGAACTCCATTATCAATGTGTTTATGTTATTGATTTGATGGTCATCGTTATGTTTCATCTTCTTTACAGTATGCACATGTGACTTTTCATACTCTTTTATATGTAATTCTGCTAACATCACAAAAGTAAAAGATCTTGGTTAATTCTGGTAATTGAAGAGATCCAGATCAAGTTTGGTATCAAAGTAGTCTTCTCGCTGATGTGAATTGCAAGTGAATGATTTAACGTGCAATAAGAAAGAAAATAGATAACGAAAGAGATATGTGCAAGGCCTTCTACAGGATGTCAAAAATGGTAGAAATAATGTATGTATTTTATGAGGAGAAGATTTCAAGAGTGGAATGGGTGAAAGAAGGAGCAAAGCATAATGCTCCATCTACCCCCTCAAGTGTACATTCATCTTCTTCATTGTCTTCACATCATTCATATGAGGAGATAAATTCAAGTCTTCAACCTAATAATGTTGAGTTAAGGAAACTTCGATGGGAAGAAAAAGAGAAGAAGCAGAGATTGCAACTTCAATTACGAGCCACAAAAAATGCCTTTGAAAAATTGAAGTGCAATGAAGGCTTAGCGAAGCCATCATCAATTCTTTCAGAATCGATAGTTGAGGTAAACAATGTTGATCGTTCTTCAGTTTCATCTTCACATGATGTTATTTCTATTGGAAATTTGGAGGTACCCATTTCAAGATTTGGCATGAGACTCCTTACCAAGATGGGGTATAAAGGAGGAGAATTTGGTGTTAATAGACAAGGGATGACTCAACCATTGGAGGTTGTACAAAGACCTCAATTTTCATGCTTGGGATACACTGAAGGAGAGTGCTCAAAGGTGTCAGAATATTCCAAGACATTGTTGAAACTATAGAGGAAAGTGGATGATGGGAACACATCACCATCCTCCCATGATAATGCACATCGCAAAGGGAGAGCTAAGGCAATATTTCATCGACATAATTGCACCAGAGGGAACAAAGAGGTATATAAATAGTCTCAATATTATAGATTTCATTTTGATTAAAAGAATGTTAATGATGAACAAAAATCATGGCATAGAAAATCATGTGGTTTTTGTGGTTTACATAACTATGTGCTTGTTGAGTGTTGGAAGAGAATGGCAGCAAGAAAGAGGATGAGGCATGAAAGGCCTTCTCCACATCAGGGAAGGAAGAAGGTAAAGAATGTTTGGAGGAAGAAGACATTTTGCAGTGATTGCAATAGAGGTGGCCATCAAAGATCCACGTGTTGGAGGCTCCATCCAAAGCACCGTCTTAAGGACAAAGCACCCATGCAGTAACTAGTTGAAAAAGTTGCTCGACAAGAAAATTTATTGCAAACAGATGACCCATTCACTTTTATTAGTGAGATATGGTTTTACTAGAAATGGTAGCTTGTCATGGCCTCATTTTTTTAAATCATGTGTTGCAATTTAAAATGTAAAACTGATGATGTGTTTTCCATCGCTTATTGGTGATAGTTAGGCTATTGGTTTCTATTCTGATGTAAACTTGACCAAAGAGTGTGTCTTATAAAATCTTGGAAAGTATGAGGATTCTTAGGTCATGGTTGGTCATTGAGCATGTAATTTTAAAATATGCACTATAGGTTTGTAGAGGATGCAGATGTTAGCTCATTCCTTAAGGTTCCGAAGGACAAAGGTGAATGAGAAGGAAGTGTGACCTGGTAAGATAGTTGTGGTTGAGACAATGTAACATAGCAGTTGCACATTATGCTCATGCTTTTGGAGGAATAAAAGCTCCTCATTCGGGAGGAATTACCCATGTGGCTCCAAACATGCTCAAAATTCAACAATGGTTGTGGATAAGATAAAAAAAATCAAAGTCCTCATATTAAAGTGAAACTAGGACCAAATCGTAGTGTTCGTCGCCCTAATTCCAACAACACAAACAACACTCAAGGTCAAGTTCATATGGTCAAGTTATAGTTGGTCAAAGTTTTGGTCAAACTTGGCCAAATTACAGGCTTAAGGAGGCAACAATTTCGCAGCGGCATGACACACAAAATTTGGCCACTAGAATGGGAAAATTTGTTGCCTACTCGATTTCGCCAGTGACCCCAAAAAACTAGCGGATTAATTTTAACTCATTGGTTGTTAAAAAATAAAAAAATATTAAAAATGAAGGGCGAGATGCCACCCTCGACACTATATATGAAAACATAATATATATGCGGGTGGAAGGCGGTCAAACCTCGCCACCAATCGCATTACCCATGGCCCACGGTTGTTCAACCAACAGTCAACATATATATATTACATTATGGAGCCATCTGGATTTGAGCCCGCCCGACCAACATGGGTTGGCCCCTACTGGGCAGCCCCGTAGCTGCCTGATGCAATAGAGTCAACACACTATTTCTTACCACCAGTCAACAATGCTAACCAAACCATTCAACATTAAGAAATGTGCCACGTAACTACCACAGATTGTTACAACGGTTTATTAAACCACGAACCCATTTGTTAATTAAATGCCATGTAAATGACATCGCTCTAACCTCTGATCATCTAACAGTTAACCAAAAAACATTTAAATTTAAACATGCCAAATCATAAATGTAATGGGTGTTAAGCCATATGCACCGAATGGGGGATTGATGGGGTTGGAACCCCCGACCACCCCGTGCCCAGCTTGGCGCTTTAACCAATGGGCCAACAGTGGTAAAGAGCGCCCATAATTTTTATTAAATACCAATAGTAAATCATTCGCCCAACCAACAGAGGGGCATCAATCGAGAGCGAAGCAAAACCTTGAACAGACAGAGGGTGTGGAACCCTAAATGTGGATAATCTTAAGATGTTGAAAAGATTCCCTTAGAGGGTCAGAGCTACCAGTGACAGAATTTGTCAAGCTTATAGTCATTTCTGCACATTTTTCTTGTCAAGAGTCCAAGCGTGTAGTCTATTTCCACATTTGAGTAGCCGAAATGTAGGTTTCCAATAGCAAAGAATCTTAAGAGAATCTTGTGGAATCTAGAATATTCCCTTGGAGGCAGATTTTGATCGAGATAGAATGATGTCAACTTTATAGTCATTTTTCACAGAATTTCATAGCGAGCGCAGTGGTGTACTCAGAATTTCCATCCAAACAACAGAATTTCTAACCATCTTCAGGTAGGAATCTTTGGGGAATCTTCAAGATGCCCAAGGGTCCAGAATTTGACGGTGTCAGAAATGGGTAAAGTTTATAGTCTTTTGACACAATTTCACACCATGAGTTTAGTGATGCAATCCATTTTAGCAATTGAGCTTTGCATTTTTCGACCATCTCCGAGAGTGGAGGCATATGTTGTAGCTATGTCATGTTTTCTTTTGATTTTCTAAGATCTGATGTTTTTGTTTTTGAGATCATTGATTACAATTATGTTGAGGGATACTTGTATGCCACATCATGTGAGATTTTATTAGCTTATCATGCTGAAGGAATTCCCATTTGAGTGAGAGTTCTTGAGAATGTCTCATGGAGAGACATGCCACTCTTGTTAAGGGTATTTATCCTTGTAATGACAAAGTGAAGCCATGTACATCATCGTCATCTTGTAGCATTTAATGAAGTAGCCTACCCATTCTTGACACTAGGGCCTAGAGACGTAATCCACACTGGGTGAACTCCGTTATCAATGTGTTTATGTTGTTGATTTGATGGTCATTTGTATGTTTCATCTTATTTATAGTATGCACATGTGCCTTTTCATACTCTTTTATATGGAATTCTGCGAAGATCACAAAGGCAAAATATCTTGGTTAATTCTGGTAACTGAAGAGATCTAGATCAAGTTTGGTATCAGAGCAGTCTTCTCATTGATGTGAATTGCAAGTGTGAATGATTGAACATGCAACAAGAAAGAAAATGGAGGATGACAGAGATATGTATGAGGCC
The DNA here is from genome assembly GCA_000404065.3 of Pinus taeda. Lineage (NCBI taxonomy): Eukaryota > Viridiplantae > Streptophyta > Pinopsida > Pinales > Pinaceae > Pinus > Pinus taeda. The sequence continues at coordinate 108,114 of APFE031675133.1, forward strand.
TTCTATAGGATGTGAAAAATGGTATACATAATGTATGCAGCTTATGAGGAGAAGATTGCAAGAGAGGAACGAGAGAAGGAAAGACCAAAGGATGATGCTCCATCTAACCCCTCGAGTGTACATTCATCGTCTTCATCATCTTTGCATCATTCATATGAGGAGATCAATCAGATTCTTTAAGCAGAGAATGATAAATTGAGGAGACTTCTACGGGAAGAAAAAGAGGAGAAGAAAATACTAGAGCTTCAGTTACGAGCCACGAAAGAGGCCTTGGAAAATTTAAAGTGCAACGAAGGTTTAGCAATGCCATCATCACCTGTTTCAGAATCGACAGTTGAGGTAAACAATTTTGATCGTTCTTCAATTTCATCTTAATATGATGTTATTTCCATAGGAAATGTGGATGTACCCATTTCAGAACTCGCATGAGACTCCTTACCAAGATGGGGTAAAAAGGAGGAGGACTTGGCGTTAATGGCGTAAGGATGACTCATCCATTGGAGGTTGTACAAAGACCTCAATTTGAAGTTCTGAGATACACTTAAGGAGGTGCTCAAAGGTGTCTGTAGAGTCTCCAAAATGTCTTCAAAATATCATCCACTTTCACCTTTATCACCACCATTTCACTCACATGTCACAACTCCATGACCATATAACCTTTCGTTAGCCTCCATTTTCATAATTATATGGGTTCCATTTGTGTTTTCCAAAAGTTAATGATTTCTAGTATTATAAGTGAATTAAATGGTTAAAACTTAGAAAAATGACATATAATTGCTAATACTTAAAAGTGGCTAGACTTTCATGACATGTGTAGGTCATTTGGAAGCTTCCAAGATACCCTTATGTCGCCTCCAATGCTCAAATTCGAATTCCCTTCAAGATATGGAAGAATATTTGGATAAAGGTCAAAGAGGATATGTGTCTCATCATTACCTATTTGAATTGTAACTCTATATGTGTCTCGTCATTACCTATTTGACTTGTAACTCTATGAGATTTTCTAGGGATCTAGGGAGAGAATAATGGACCTCCATTAATGAGGTAGCTTCTTATGTTCTTGTATAAATAGGACAGCCTCCTGCATTCAAAGGTATGTGTAAAGTTTGGGAAATGCTCATGTTTTGAATATAGAATTTGGATTTGGCACGATGATCATGAGTGATTTTCACTTTGATTTGGTTATGCTTGCATTTGGAGCCTCTCAACTTTCCATCCCTCATGCTTTTGAATTGACCATCTATAATGTGTGAGATTTATTGTTGTTCATAGATTAAGATTTATTGCTTTCTAGATTAAGATTTATTTCTTTCATATCTTTTCATGTGTGAGAGATTAAGAGTAATTTTTTTTTATTTTCTTTCATATCTAGAGGTTAAGAATGATTGTTTTTGCTTTCATTTTATATCATGTGGTTTTCATTATTCATTCCATAGGATCCTGATTTCATAATGCGCACATGAACCCTTAGAGAAGATTTCATTTCATGTAATTTCAATTCCTGCAAGTGTGGTAGATTAAGATTTCATTCTTACAAGTGTGGTAGATTAATATTTCAATTTCATGCATTGTACTATAATTTCATTTGAATTAATTATTGAATTATAATATGTGAACTTGGTTTTTCATTATTTCGTTTCGTAGCTAGATGGATATAAATTGGGAATTAATTTCTAGCATATACAATGCACGTATGCTTTGCAAGTTTTACAAAACCCCCGAGTTAACAATTAAATGATAGGTAATTAATTTGCCCTCAACATTTTGGCGTTGTTGTCGGGGAAGTGTGCATAGGAACTAGCTTTTAGTCTAGAGTTCATTTTTATTTTTTTTCTAGATGCATGATTAAAGCATGTAGATGCATGAATCATTTAGCTACATATCATTCAAAAAAAAAAAAAAAAAATCAATACTAACCATTTATGGATGAAAGATCTAGAATGCAGATTAAATATTCTTTGGAGCACAAGGACTACATTGAGGAATCGTATCAAAACGTGATTGTACCATGACATTCATCCATTCTTCAAGAGATCTTTGCAGTAAATCTAAAGGTTGAAAGTCTAATTCGTAAATGGTTCCATTGGAAACATTCATATACTTAAAAAATTAAAATTAAAAAATTCTTTCAATTAGATAAATTAAGAAAAATAAAATCAAGCTTGGTTGCATTTTTTTTAAGTTTTTAGACTTTAAAATATTTAGATTTTTATTTATTTTCTTACATTTTCACTAACATCACAAAAATATTTTCAATAAAAAAATCATGTTTTGATTTTAAATAATAATAAAGAAAATAAATCATGTTAGATTTTTAAAAATAAAAATAAAATTAAAAAAATCATGTTTACTGAATAAGGGAAATGTAAATTTTACAAATAAAAATTATCAATTTTTTAAGAAAATTGTGAAATTGAAAATTTAGGCTCTCATGAGACCTGTAATAAAAAACAAATTGCATTAGCTTGAAATACAAATTCAAAAATCCATCATAATAAAAAATATAAAAATATAAAAATCTTGCTTGAATAGGCTACATATTTGGTGCATAGCTATAGAAACGACTAATTTCTGTAGCCAAGCCTGATTTGATCCATATCACCCATGTGAGAGCCATCACGATATGATAATATTGGTAATCTATCGCTAATATGTACTGAGAGAAAAAGCCACTTCAACGTTGGATCCATCCACAAGGTTTCCCTATTCTACGCTTTTACTTAGTTGTAGGATCGCTTGGTAGGAAAACTTTTCCTTTTCTTTGTCTTCCTTGGCCTAAACTACCATCTCTTCCTGCACTCACATCATGAATGTTAGCCAAAAGATACAATTCAAAGATTATCCATAGTAATATATTAACATGATCTAATGGTATACTCTAACAAGAAACTGTTGATTGTCGAAAGATGAGTTGACCAGTGACACAGAAGGAGAACTAGAAAGCCCTTCACACTTAACAACCAATGTGTCCTTTCCCCCACACTAGCTTAATTCTTATCTATAACCAATGGAAGATTCAAAGTGGCAGCATGCTTAGTATATAGAGACAGATATACATTGATCGTCTGTATGAATTCAGACTAGGAAATGAAATTCTTATTTCAATAACAGAAACAGATATGCATATTTCTCTTGTGTCATTCTGTTGGGGTGAGCAGTGAAATATAGATTTTGTTTACTGTACGTTTGTTGTTTCCTCGACCACATAGTGGAATTGGTAGCTAGCTTATATTAGAGAGTTTAAATCTGGGATTGTGCATATCGATGATCTAGTAGAAAATCCAATTGTTTTCTCCTCAAAAACCCATGGAAAAATTGAGTAGCCCAATAGGCATGAAGGGTACAAACTATATCCTAAAACCCCGAATGAAGTAAGCATTGAAGAGTGTAATGTTGAATCTCCTTCACAAAGTACCCCCAATAAGGCCACAGAGTAAAATTTGATCAGAATCCCACCAGCTAGCTTTAGATTTCCACTAACGTTAGAAGCAGCTACTTAAAGCAGAGGAAATGCGTAGCAGTTTTCGACACGTCATTTGAAAACACGTTTGGTGGCCAAATGAAAACGAATTTCAAAAAACTAAAACATGGGTTTTATTCAGAACGGGGTTAATTATATTAAGTAAGAGCGATTGTCTCAAATTCGTAACCCTTTGAGAGATTTTCATGGTTCTCTGAAGCCTTATTTGCGAGATTGCGTGAGAAAAATGGATTTTCAATTCAATGCACATACAACAATTGTGGCCATGCAAAAAGAATCAGATTTAGTTTTGGATGCTATGGTGGTTTGAAAAATCAGCGCTGTGATTTGCTGTCACCTAAATCCATGGATTAGCTGCCACAAACTTTGAATAAAATCCTTGATCGCCATTTCGTATCTCGCTACTTCCCAGTACACAAAAAACATTTTATACATGACAATTTCGTTTTTTATTTATTAAGTTGTTTTTTTTGTCATGTTTTATTTTTTTGTTACGTTGTGTTATATGTTTTGTTTTGTTTTTTTATGTTATGTTTTATAATGGAGTGTTTGATTTTTAATATTATTTGTTTTTTTTTTCTTCCTGTCATTTATATGTTTTGTTTTGTTTTTAATGTATATATTTATGTTATATGTTACAATTTCTTTTATATGTTTTAATTTTGATGTTATGTATGTTATGTTTTAATGTTATGTTTATGATATGTTATGTTTTGTGATTAGTGTGTTTAATGTTTTGTTTGTATATTTCACTTTTTAATTTTGTAAATATTTTATTGGTTTTATTGCTTTTAAGAAAATTGCCATGGAAAATTGTCATAAAAATTGGTGTGAAATTCATTTAATGACGGGAGAAAATTGAGAGAAGGTTGTTGTGGTGATTCACTTAAACACACCCATTGAAGAAACAAAGGAAAGAATCAGAAAACACGAGACAAAAACAATTGAATACAAGCACAATAGCTCACCTTAGCTAAACTTAATTACAAATCGAATTTCATTAAGATAGAGTTTTTACATTGTCAAAATCATGCTCAAAAATTTGCTATTGGTTTTATCTAATGTTATGTCTTCAAGCATGATGTAGGAAAAAAGAAGAACTATAAAGGCACTTTATTTGCACGATCGAATGATCAATTTCTATTTGAAGATTGTTTTGCAGGAATCATTAAGCATTCACAAATAATATTTCTTTATCTTTATGAAATGTTATGATTCAAACATAAATTGAGGAATTTCTTTTTTTTTAGAAATTAGATTTATTATCGTAATTGTGAAATTGGACCAACCATTTGAAATGAAGACACGTCATGAACCTATTAATTATGCAGATTTTTTGTATGTATCAAAAAGAAATTGATCACTTATCTTTGAATACACTTACATTTTATTGCCATATTAGTGTCATGTTTGTTTTCAAGTTCTAGGACAATCGAAGAATTGGAGGCCAATTTGTGCATGATTGGTTTTATACGACCAATTTCAAGAAACATGAACCAATTGAATTCATTTCTATCATCTATAAATGCCATCATTTTTCCTCTCCAAGCTCACAAGTTATTCAAGCACTTTTTCTAAAGCATTGTCATTGTCATTTTCCTTGCAAAGAGTCACATGTTTCCTTCACATTTTCCATAATTTACATTCATAGAGACATTGAGCTCGCTTACATGTTGATTTGTCCTTTTTCTTTCTATTTGCTTGTTTACCCTCTTGTCATTTTCCTTTCCATTAAATAAACCTTGATCCACTGCAAAAATTTTCATTCATAGTCCTTCCAAAATCATCATTTCATACTCACGTTAGATGATGGGGGATTCATAATGCCTCCCTTCTAACAAGTCTTGGCCTATCAACATCAACACATTATCTAGGTTGAGGGCTAGAATCCTTATTAGTACCTTGAGGCTTGTATGAATCAATGGTAAGTTCTCTCGCCAACAATCATGGGAATACATCAATGTCCCTTGATTGTTGGATCTTCCAAGTGGCTGGACATCAGCTCATCTATTCCCACTTTACAAGATGTACTTAGGTACCTTGGCACTCATTGAAATTAATGGCGAGTATGCCTTGCATTGGTTAACAACATTCATTAATGGTCGGGAATCCAATGACTTCTCTTCACGCTCGACAACAACACATTTGGTCGCATGACTAGAATTGTACTATCGGGGTTTGCAGTAGGTGAAGACTATATCATTTCATCATTTTGCAGCAGATACAACAGATTTAGTAGCATAAATGAAGAATCCACTTTCACCACCTCATCTAGCATTTATGCAACCAAGAAGCAGATGAAATTCTACATTATATTCCATGATGTAGTAGCAACTACAACTTCTCTACATATGCACAGTTTTTCCACTTCCAAGGTAAGTAAAGGTATGTTATTTTCTAGCTTTTAATCATAGAATTCCTTAAAAACTAAAATTATAATTTTTGGAAAATACTTCACCATATTTCCTTTCTCATTTGAAAAAAATTTGTAAACACCTTTAGTTAGGGGGGAAGGGACATCCATTTATTATCACATACATATCACTTCATTCCATTTCACTTCATTTCATCTAACATACTTGTCATAATCATTATAATTTCATTATGGTTCAAAAGTTATATGATTTTCAAATAATGCCTAAATGATGAGAATATTATATGGCTGATTTAAATATGCATTCTTAAACATGTTCAATGAATCTTGATGTAGTGAAAAGAAACAAGGTATTGAAACACAAGAACCAATACCAATTAAGATTTGGTTGTCACACAATAACCAACCAAACATGTTGCAATTCAATGTATGAGAAGGAATACTTTGCAAAATGAAATAAAATTGCCAAATACTATCAAATGCAAAGTTTAAGGACATATGAGATAAGACAATCTCATTCAAAATCAAATCATGATTAAACAATGAAGTAGATTGCGTGAGGACATGCAATAACGTCAGTTGGGGGGTATGTAGAGTCTCCAAAATGTCTTCAAAATATCATCCACTTTTACCTTTATCGCCACCATTGCACTCACATGTCGCAACTCCATGATCATATAACCTTTCATTAGCCTTCATTTTCATAATTATATGGGTTCCATTTGTGTTTTCTCAAAGTTAATGATTTCCAATATTATAAGTGAATTAAATGGCTAAAACTTAGAAAAATGACATATAATTGCTAATACTTAAAAGTGGCTTGAGTTTCATGACATGTGTAGGTCATTTGGAAGCTTCCAAGGTACCCTTATGTGGCCTCCAGTGCTCAAATTCGAATTCCCTTCAAGATATGGAAGAAAATTTGGATAAAGGTCAAAGAGGATATGTGTCTCATCATTACCTATTTGAGTTGTAACTCTATGAGATTTTCTAGGGATATAGGGAGAGAATAATGGACCTCCATTAATGTGGTAGTTTCTTATGCTCTCGTATAAATAGGAGAGCCTCCTCCTTTCAAATGCATGTGTAACGTTTGGGAAATGCTCATGTTTTGAATATAGAATTTTGATTTGACACCATGCTCATGAGTGATGTTCACTTTGATTCGGTTATGCTTGCATTTGGAGCCTCTCAACTTTACATCACTCATGCTTTTGGATTGACCACCTATAATGTGTGAGATTTATTGTTTTTCATAGATTAAGATTTATTTCTTTCATAGATTAAGATTTATTGATTTCATATCTTTTCTCATGTGAGAGGTTAAGAGTGATTTTTTTTATTTTCTTTCATATCTAGAGGTTAAAAATGATTGTTTTTGCTTTCATTTCATATCATGTGGTTTTGATTATTCATTTCATAAGATCTTGATTTGATAATGCACACATGATCCCTTAGAGTAGATTTCATTTCATGTAATTTCAATTCTTGCAAGTGCGGTAGATTAAGATTTCATTTTTACAAGTGTGGTAGATTAAGATTTAAATTTTGTGCATTGTACTATACTTTCTTTTGAATTGATTGTTGAATTAGAATAGGTGAATTTCGTTTTTCATTATTTTGTTTCATAGTTAGATTGATCTAAATTGGAAGTTAATTTCTAGCATACACAGTGCATGCACACTTCACAAGTTTTACGAAATCCCCAGGTTGACAATTAAATGATAGGTAATTAATTTGCCTCAACAGTCTCAGAAGATTCCAAGACGTTGTTGGAACCATCAAGGAAAGAGGACGATGTGAACACATCACCATCTTCCCATGATAGTGCACATCGTAAAGGGAGAGCTAAGGAAAGCTCCCAATTCCAAAATTGCACCAAAGATAGCCAAGAGAGGTATAAATAGTCTCAATATTTTAGAGTTCATTTTGATTACAAGCATGTTAATGATGGACAGAAATCATGGCCTAGAAAAATGTGTGGGTTTTTTGGTTTACATAGCCATGTGTTCATTGATTGTTGGAAGAGAATGGCAGTAAGAAAGAGGATAAGGCATGAAAGGACTTCTCCACATCAGGGAAGGAAGAAGGTAAATCAGGTCTGGAGGAAGAAGACTTTTTTGCAATCATTGCAACATAGGGGGGCATCAAAGAGCCATGTGTTGGAGGCTCCATCCATAGTAGCATCTTAAGGACAAAGCGCCCAAGCAGGTGCCAGTTGAGAAAGTTGTTCGACAAGAAAATATGTCGTAGGGAGATGACCCATTCACTTTTATGAGTGAGAGATGGTTTTACTAGAAATGGTAGCTTGTCATGGCCTCATTTTGTAAATCATATGTTGCAATTTAAAATATAAAAATGATGGGTTGTTTTCCATCTCTTATTGAAGAAACAATGATGTTTTGGCCTATTATTGATAGTTGGGATATGTGTTTCTATTATGGTATAAACTTGACAAAAGAGTGTGTCTTATAAACTCTTGGAAAGTATGGGGATGCTTGGTTTATGGTTGGTCATTGAGCAAGTAATTTGCAAATATGTATTACAGGTTTGTAAAGGATGCAGGTGTTGGTTCATCACATATGGCTTTGAAGGACAAAGGTGAAGGAGAAGGAAGTGTGACATGTTAGGATACTTGTGGTGCAGAAAATGTAATAAAATAGTTGCATATTATGATTATGCAAATGGAGGACCAAAAGATCCTTAGTGGGGAGGAATGATCCAGGTCGCTCCAAACATGCTCAGAATTCAATAGTGGCTACAGATAAGCTCAAAAATAAAAGTCATCATAGTGAAGTGAAACTAGGACCGGATCATAGTGATCATTTCTTTGATTCCAACAGTGTGAGCGACACTCAAATTTGAGTTCATATGGTCAAGTTATAGCTGGTCAAAGTTTCGGTCAAACTTGGCCAAGTGGCAAGCTTAAAGAGGCAAAAATTTAGCAGCAACCTAGTGCATGGAATCCGACCACCGAAATGGGAATATTTGTTTTTTTACTTAATTTCACCAGTGACCGCTAAAAACCAATAGATTAATTTTAACTCATTGGTTGTTAAAAAATCAAAAAAATTATTAAAATTGGGGGCCAAGTTGCCAACCCCAGCACTATATATGACAACATAATATATATGGAGTTGGCAAGTAGTCAAAACCCACCACCCATCGTATTACCCACATTCGTTCAACAAACAATCAACATATATATATTACGTTATGGATCCGGTAGGGTTCGAACCCGCTTGGCCCACATGGGACGGCCCTTGACGAGCAGCATTGTAACCGCTAGATGCAACGAATTCAACAAACTATTTTGTTATCATCGGTCAAAAACGCTAACCAAAGCATTCAATGTTACAAAACTTGGCATGTAACCACCACATATTGTTAAAACGTTTTATTAAACCATCGACCCATTTGTTAATTAAGTGCCATGTAAACGATGTCGCTCTAACTACTAACCATCCAACGATTAACCATGTAGGTTTTAACCCCATACAGAAATTACCTGCATACGAATTGTAAAACACAAAAAATAAAAAATGCGAGAGCATAACACATAAAACACATATACACAGAGATTTTCTCCTGGATCCCAAAATAAGGACTACCATCTCGATTTTTCATTATGTTCCTTTCATTGTTACAATACATATTTATACATGCCGAAGCATCCAATACCATGGACTGAAGACCATCACATCCAAAACCATGGACCGAAAACCATCACATCCAAAACCATGTGTGAAAATCATGCACAAAACCATAGATAGATTTTCCCAACCTAATATAGAGTCCAAGAAACAAAATTTTCTAGGGCATTGCCTCAGACCCCATAGAGGGGGGGTTACCTGCACCCCTCAAACACCCTATGACCCCCTCGCTACACAATCGGTGCAATGAAAGGGGGGAGCTCTGCCCCCCTCTAACCCCCCGTTTAACTATGTGGGCTAGTCGTGGAAAGAATATAACACAACCCAACATTCTCCCACTTGTTGTTTTATTTACACAGGGGGCTACAAGAGAGCTCAGTCATTTATCCAGCCCTTCAACACCCTTTATTTCTCTACAGCAAGAGAACTTCTTAGAGCTCATAGATTTTGTCAATGCATCTACAGTATTCTTCAAAGTGTCCACCTTTACCAGCAACACCTTTTTGTCTTCTATCATATCCCTCACAAAGTGATACTGAACATCAATGTGCTTTGTCTTTGAATGATATGTAGGGTTCTTTGCCAAGAAAATTGCACTTTGGCTATCACAATCTGTCCTTATAGATCCATGTACTAACCCCATACTTGAACACAACCTCTGCAACCAAACTTCTTCCTTGCTTGCATAAGTAGCTGCCATGTATTCTACCTATGTAGTTGATAGTGCCACTACAGATTGTTTCTTATTCATCCAACTGACTACACCTCCAAATAGGTTAAACACATACCCACTTGTAGATCTTCTTTGATCCAGATCTCCAACCCAGTCTGCATCAACAAAGCCACGAATATCCAACACTCTGTCCAATCCTGGTCTTCCTTGGTAGCACAAACCATAATCACTAGTGCCACGCAAATACCTGAAAACCCGCTTCACTGATGTCTAGTGCTCCTTCCCTGGTTTTGACATAAACCTGCACAATACTCCCACTGCATGTGCAATGTCTAGTCTAGTACATACCATTGCATACATCAGGCTACTGACTACACCTGCATATGGAACACGAGACATGTCCTCTTCCTCTTCTTGTGTCTTGGGACATTAATCAGCAAATAACCTCACACCTACAGGAATCGGAACCATCAATGGTTTACTATCCTTCATATTAAACCTCTGAAGTATTGTCTCGACATACTTCCTCTGCTTTAACTAGAGATTCCTCTTTTCCCAATCTCTTTTAATTTGCATACCCAAAATATAGTTTGTAGCACCAAGATCTTTCATATCGAATTTGGAGGACAATTGGGTCTTCAAATCCTGGATAATTTCATTGTCATTTCCAACCAGCAACATATCATCCACATATAAGCCCAAATAAATAACACAGTCACCAATTAATTTAAAATACACACAGTGATCTGCTTTTCTTCTGGTAAAGCCAAGTCCCCATATAAATGTATCAAATTACTGATACCACATCCTTGGTGGTTGTTTTAACCCATACAAAGACTTCTATAACTTGCATACCAGTTCTTTCTTACCCTTCACTGCAAAGCCTTCAGGTTGCTTCATGTAGATTTCCTCTTCTAGATCCCCATGAAGAAATGTTGTATTCACATTCATCTGTTCTAACTCAAAATCAAAAGCAGCAATGACATATAAAAGTAATCTAACAGAAATTACCTTGGCAACAAGAGAAAAAATATCACCAAAATCAATTCCTGGCACCTAGGAATAAACTTTTGCTACCAACCAAGCTTTCTATCTCTCTGCCTTTCCTTCTGCATTTGTCTTCTTCTTGAACACCCATTTGTTGCCAATGGGTGTCCTTCTAGACAACAACTCCACCAGATCCCAAGCCTCATTTTTGTGCAAAGATGTCATTTCATCAACCATGGCCTCTTTCCAAAGTTTTCCATCCTCTGAATCTACTACTTCCTTCATAGTTCTGGGATCATCGTTAGTAATAGATAAAGCAAAATTTGAACAAAAAGTAGATGGAATATACCTTTCTAGCTGCCTTCTTTCTCAAACCGATCTTCTCACACCCAGAGTTTGTGGCTCTTCATCTTCTGATTCCTCCTCCGTTGTAGAGTCTGATTCTTCCTCCTTAAGCTCAAACTCTACCTTCTCAGGTTCCTTTGGTTGGACTTCATGTTTAATAACATATTTTACCTCTCTGAACACCACATCTCAGCTGCACAACCTTCTTTGTTACTAGGTTCCAAAGCTTATAACCCTTTAGACCATCCTTATACCCAATAAAGATGCACTTTTCAGATTTACTATCCAACTTGGTTCATTTCTCCTTTGGAACATGTACATATGCATCACATCCAAATACTCTTAGATGTGAAAGAGAGGGTTTCTTACTAGTCCATACCTCTTGTGGATTCTTATCCTCCAACATTGATGAACGTGATTTGTTAACCAAGTAACATGTTGTCTCCACCACCTCTGCCTAGAATGCTTGTCCTAACTCGGCACCACTAAGCATGCTTCTTGCCCTTTCCATCAATGTCTTGTTCATTCTTTTTGCAACTCCATTTTTCTTAGGTGTGTATGGAGTAGTCTTACGTTGTGCTATACCACACTTCTTATAGAATTCTTCAAATTCCTTGCTGCAAAACTCTCCACCATTATCTGTCCTCAACACCCTTATCTTCTTTTCTGTCTGGTTTTCCACCAAAGCCTTAAATTATTTAAACCTATCAAAGACTTCAGATTTATTCATAAGAAATATATCCATGTATTCCTTGAGAATTCATCTATAAATGATACATAGTACACAGACTTACCCAATGATGGAACCTTCACAGGTCCAAACACATCACTATGCACAAGTTCTAATATATGTTTCGCCATCTTACCACCAGAGGGGAAACTCACCCAAGTTTGCTTCCCATATACACAATTTTCATGGAAATCAAAATCCAGAGAGCTATTACCCATACCTTAACCATGAAATATTTGAAGGCCCTTCTCTCCAATATTTCCAAACAATTGATGCCACAACATGGTCTTCTCTCCAAAGACCACTAGATTTTCTGCTCCACTTTCAGGAACCATAGAACTATTGCCCCCATCAACAATAGTGTTACCTTGCAGATTGTAATAGTTCCAATTAAAACTCCCCACAACAATACCAGTTCCCCCTAAACCATCTTGCAAGTATCCTTCTCGAACACTATTTTTACACCGACATCATCCAACTTGCTTATAGAAATCAAATTTCTGGCTAATGCAGGAATATGCAGAATGCCTAGAAGTTTTCTAACCTTTCCACCTTCCACTTTGCAACTTCAACTTTACTTTTCCCCAACCAACGATTCTAGCCTTCCTGTCATCCCCCAAGAAGACATCACCGCCATCATATTTCTCATACTCGTAGAACCACTCTCTATGGGGAGTGAAGTGAAAGGATGCCACCTGAGTCAATCAACCATGCTCATATTTACATGTGTACTTGAAGAAGCCAAGTACACATCCCCACCTTCATCTGAGGTGGTTTTCGCCTCTGCAGAAGGAGCATCATAAGATCCCTTTCCTTTATCAGGAGCTTTAGATTTACAGTCCCTTTTGTAGTGCCCTTCCTTTCTGCATTTACAGCACACCGCCTTTAGAGCTTTTCCTGAAGATTTACATCTCCCTCTAGATTTAGACTCCCACTCGATGACTTATTTTTGTTTCTGTTCTAGGACTGTCCTCATACAGAAAAGGCATCACCATTCTGGCTCTACATATTTTTCCGTCTCATTTCCTCTGTTAGCAAGGATGAGACTATTTCATCAAACTGCAACACAGTTGCATTGCTACCTATTGCAATAACCAGACTATTCCACGAATCTGGTAGAGAACACAACAAATTGATGCACTTATCTTCATCTGAAATTTTAATATCAATAGATAATAACTGACTTACCACAGTATTAAATGCATTCAGATGATCTTTCACCGAGTCTCCATCTTTCATCCTCAGGTTATACATCCTTCTCTGTAGGAATAGTTTATTCACCAGAGACTTAGATTGGTACATAGTCCCTAACTTGTCCCACAAAGCCTTCATCAAAGCTTCCCCTGATACATTCAGCAATATTAAATCTGAGACACACAATCATATTGTGCTCTTTGCCTTATAATCCAACTTCTTCAATTCTTCATCGGACACTCCCATTAGTTTAGTACCTAGATCTACCGTGATCCACTGATCTTTATGCACCAACAGATCCTCCATCTTGAGTTTCCATAACTCAAAACTTTGAACATTAAATTTCTCAATCTCTATCTTCCCACTGCTTGCCATCTTCTTTCACCACCAAAATCGATCTCGCAAATATCCCACTGAACAGGGTCTACCATAGGCCCAAGCGAAACCCCTTAGTAACAAAGGCATCCCCTTGAAGCCAAAAATAACTTTGATACCAAATGTATTTTTTAACCCTATACAAATATTACCTGCATACAAATTCTAAAACACAAAAAATAAACAATGTGAGAGTGTAACACATAAAACACATATAAACAAATATTTTCCCCTGGATCCCAAAACCAGGACTACCAGCTTGATTTTTCATTATGTTCCTTTCAATGTTACAATACATATTTATACATGCCAAATCATCCAATACCATGGACCAAAAATCATCACATCCAAAACCATGGACCAAAAACTATCGCGTCCAAAACCATGTGCGAAAATTATGCATAAAACCATAGGTATGTACGCCCAACTTAATATAGGGTCAAAAAACAAAATTTTCTAGGATGTTGCCCCAAATCCCATAGAAGAGGGTTACCTGTACCCCTCAAACCCCTTGTGACCCCCCTTCTATGTAATTGGCTCAATGAATATGGGGGGGGGGGGGTGCTACGCCCCCCTTCTAAGCCCCTGTTAACTATGTGGGCTAGTCGTGGAAAGAATATAACACAACCCAACAAACAAAAAAACATTTAAATTTAAATGCACCAAACTATACATGTAATAGGTAGTAAAACATATGTGCTAAATGGGGGGTTGATGGGGTTGGAACCCCCGATGACCCCATGCCCAACTTGGCGCTTTAACCAATAGGGCAATGACCCTGCTTGGTAAAGTTTTCCCACCATTTTTTTAAATACCTACAGTAAATAATTGACCCAACCAACGGAGGAGCACTGAGCCAGACTTGGGCAGAACCATGAATGAGAAGAGAGTTTGGAACCCTGAACGTGGAGAATCTTAAGATGTTGAAAAGATTCCCTTAGAGGCTCAGAGCTTCTAGCGACAAAATTTGTCAAGTTTATGGTAATTTTTGTACATTTTCTCGTTAGGAGTCCAACCATGCATTCTATTTCCCCATATGAGCAGCAAAAATGTAGGTGCCCAGTAGCAAGGAATCTTTGGAGAATCTTCTAGAATCTAAAATCTTCCCTTGTAGGTAGATTCTGACTAAGACGTAATGATGCCGACTTTATAGTCATTTTTCATAGAATTTCATAGGGATCGTAGTGGTGTGCTCATATTTCCATCTGAGCAGAAAATTTCTCAGCCATCTTCAGGAATGAATCTTTAGTGGAATCTCAAGATACACGAGGGTCCAGATTTTGACAGTGTCAGAAAGGGGCAAAGTTTATAGTCAATTGACATGATTTCACACCACGATTTCAGCAGTACATTGCATTTCAGTAGTTGATCTTTGCATTTTTTGGCCATCTTCGAGAGTGGAGGTATATGATGCAATTATGTCATGCTTTATTTTGATCTAATTAGATTATGTTTTTGTTGTTGAGATCATTGATTACCATTATGTTGAGGAATACTTGTATTCCAGATCATGTGATATTTTATTAGCTTTTCATACTAAAGGAATGTCCATTTGAGTGAGAGTTCCTAAGAACATCGTGTGGAGAGACACGCCACTCTGGTTGAGGTTTCTTATCCTTGTAATGACAAAGAATATGCCATGTACATCATCATCATCTTACAACATTTAATGATGCAACCTCCCCACTCATGACACCACGGCCTGGATATGTAACCCACACTAGGTGAACTTCTTTATCAATGTGTTTGTGTTCTTGATTTGATGGTCATCGTTATGTTTCATCTTCTTTATAGTATGCACATGTGGATTCTCATACTCTTTTATATGAAATTTTGTTAACATCACAAAGGTAAATATCTTGGTTAATTCTAGTAACTAAAGAGATCTGGATCACATAGAGACTCATTCAGAATGTTATTTTTTGATATATTATGTGATCAACTCACATGAGAATAATCTAAGCTTAAGTAGCTAGATTCTCTCTCTACTCTTTGAATCAAGCCCTTGTAGTCCATATCTCCAAAGGTCAGCATAAATCCCAATCCCAAAAAAGAAAAAAATTGTTCAACCCTCTGAGACTCACTCCAAATCTTACCATAATATTAAGTATCCATTTCTAGCTTCCAAGAAAATGGATACTCCTCCAAGATAGAGAAGAAGCAAAAGAAGAAGAATAAAATCGATGAAACATGTACCTTTTGTGGAAAATTTAGGCACATTAAAGAAAAATGGTGGGAAAAGTTGCAAGTATTATGTGATGCCATGAAGAAACACAATATTTCAATAGGATATGGACATTATTTATTGGCTCAAGTTATATGTAGATATACAAAACATTTGATACTTAATTTAGGAGAATCACACCATATGAATCCTTGTCAATATTTGCTTCCTTCTACATTCCACATTAGCATTTCACAAATCATCATTCAAGACTCTACTCAATTTGAGTTTTTGGATCAAGTACTATGCAATTGACTTATGGGTGAATTAACAATGTATTCCTAGTCCTAAGATATTTGCAAATATTATCCACCTATTAGAATAAATATTCTAATGATGGGAAAACAATCAAACTTTTTCCCATTTAGGTAGTTATTTGAGAACTAAATGATCCAACAGTTGTTGTTCCTAATAGAAAATTTGATCATGCCTCCAAATTATATAATTTTATCATCATTCATCGTTCCTCATTTTCTTCTTTCATAACTCATGCTGATTCCTTGAGTAGGCTTTGGCATGAAAAAATTGGCCATCTAAATTTTAGATGTTTGTAACAAATGTTCACTCAAAATTTGGATTATGGTATTCTAAAAGTTTCTTGTACTAATGAGGTGTGTGTAGTTTATGCTCTTGGAAAAACACCAAGATCGCTTTCCTTAAGGGAAACCTTCAAGGGAAATAACACCTCTTGAGTTGGTTCATAGTGATTTAATAACATTTCCCACTCTTCCTTTTTCAAGGGCTAAGTATCTGGTAACCTTTATTGATTATTTCTCATGGAAATATTAGGTTTACTTCCTCATGTACAAAAGTGAAGTATTTACAACCTTTAATACCTTTAAATATTTTGTTTAGAAACAATCATCATGCTCCATCAAGAAGCTACGCACTAAGAATGGG